>CADCXT010003970.1:0-10462 GCA_902806775.1 Microtus agrestis
TTACATAGATCTAATGTACATGGGAAGTAGAAAAAGACAACATTCTGTGTGAGTCAGAATCTGTGTCAGTGTGGTAGGTGCCAGTGAGCACCCTGCCCTAGCATTGAACATCTATGTTCATGGGATACAGGTGCCCACAGCTGTATGCAGCACATGTGTGAGTGAGCTCAGTTCACAACACCAGCCTGAGTGTTTGATCCCATGGGTACAGTGGAGGAGGGTGTCCACCAGCTGCTGTGGCCAATCTTTCCCATCCTCAATATCTCTGGGCATTTGGAATTGAGTTTTCCTTGTTTTACTCTCCCACTACACCCCTCAGAGAAGGCATTAAAAAACAGTAGGGTGGGGGTGTGTAATGATGGTATGGGACCGTCTGCTTTTTCATTTTCATGTGTGCTATCTGATAGTTCTCTCCCATCCCTACTGGCTTTTCTTACTCCTCATATTTGTATAGTACAAGCTATAAAGACACTCATTTAAAAATAAAATGGGATAATAAATAAATAAAGAGTGGTTCCCTTTGATAGGCTCTACTTGTGCTTTAGGGAGAATTGCACACATTTAAAATGACTTTAAAAGAGCTTAGTTGAGCAGGGTGGTGGTGACAAATGCCTTTAATCCTAGCACCCAGAAGGCAGAGGCAGACAGATCTCACTGAGTTCAAGGCCAGCCTGATCTATAAGAGCTAGTTTCAGGAGAGGTTCCAAAGCTACAAAGAAAACCTATATCAGGAACTAGCAAAAGAAAACTTTATTTGATAGTGGGTAATTGAAATAGAAGCAATTGTATTTGATTTTAGGAGTAGTTAAAGACTTACTTCATTAAGTCAAGTATGAAAAAATTTTTAATATCTTAATTTCTAAAATATATAAATTATAGGGAGCCCAATAATAGCTATATACATTGATAAAAACAGTTGTTTTCCTAACAGAAGCCAGGCCTGTGTAAGTCCTTTCACTTTAATCAAAGTTGTATATGACTATGGTATTATGATGCAATCTGCTGGACAAAACTATTCCAACAGGATATGCTTCAGATTGTTGTATCACAGCTATAAACTTTTAAATGCAACTTTCTGTCAAATACCCAAAGGTTTGAACTGGCTTTTCCTGTGTTGTTATCCAAATTCCTACCCCATGAAAGGTATCTTAGTAAATACATGGAAAGGATTCTTTAAGTATAATCATATACTAGGTGTATAAGCATATACCTTACTACTTTAAATAAAAACTCATTTGCAAGCATCTAAATCAGTAGAATTTATTGGTTGCTTCCACTGTCAGTATCTACTGGAACTGTCACAGTGGGTCTTTGCCTAGCCTTTTTATGGCCAAGTGAGTCCTTAATAGACAGGAGTTGTTCCAATTTAGCGACCTTATTTTCCACGATGTTCAGATCAACTAGTATTCTTTTGTACATGGATAACAACTGTGTGATGTTAACATGGCAAGTTTGAAGTTGTTGACTGGGAGATGTGCAGCATTGTTCCTGTGTGGTCCAAATGGGATTTCTTTGAAGGGGTACAGGAGAGGTTGACTCAGGTGACCTTTCATTCACTTTTATCTGTAAAAAAAAATTACAACTGTTTTTTGCAGCCTAGAAATTTCTAAATCTGCTAAGAACAGATATTTTACCAAGTGATATATATTGGCTTATGTAGAAGAGAAACACTGAATGCCAACTATGTTTTCCATAATCACAAAGAAAAATGATGCCATCTTGTCATGTCTGGCCTTTGGAAGTTCAGGAGAAGCCTCCAAACATGTTTTTGATACTCATGATAAGCATTGCACTTGGAATTTTAAGTTCCATTCATGCACACACATTTGGAGCTGAGAATACTTGTGAGAACTTGGCAGTTCCCAAAGCCATTGAGGGAGGGAAAACAGGAAATTGGCTCCATGGTGAGATGGAGTAGGGTGCAATGGGAGAAATACAAGAAGAAAAGAAACTGATTCCACTTAAAGTGGAGTCATGACTTTAAATGTCAGTATATGATAGACGTGGGAGTGACTTTTGTGTGTGGTAAAAGATAGGAAACACACTTAAGGACTTTAGAACACATCTACAATATCATAGGAAACAGTCTCAAAAATCAATAAAAAAAGACCACATGAAATTGAAATGCTTCTACACAAAAAGGAAACAGTGTGAAAACAAACTACAAAATTGAGAAAAGGATACAATGTTTTGTGCAGGCAAAGATTCAAGAAAAAGGTGTGGATGTTGCCTTGTACAGCCATGTTCTTGCTTTATGAAACTCAGTAGTAACCTTGACATATGACATTAATTCTATTATAAATTCACTGCACTTATTTTAAACCAACACCAGGAAATTCGCATTTACACAGGATACCATCAGAGAAATGAGAGAAGACAAGAGAAAGGACCCATTCTCAAGGTGAGACTTTGATGGTGAAGAACAGACCAGTTCAGCTCACCTGTTTTCTTGTGGTGAGGGAGAGGATCGGTGGAACCTGACGATGTTATTAGTGACACATGTATTTTCTGAACCTAACTACTGAATTCAGTCGTGACAGCTTGAGAAGTTTATGTGGGACAAACATCAAAAATGTCAGGGCTCTATGGAGAGGAAAGGCGTTTTTTGGTCTTCTTCCCTTAGTTCCTTTCCTCTTTCATTAGTCTTTCAAAGACATGGCCGTGCTCGCCTTTAGCTACTTTAATGTTACATACTGCTTACCTGAAATAGTCTCTCCAGGATGTAAAAGATGAAGGCAAATACAATGCTGCCCAGGAGGATGAGTACGATGTTCATGGCGCTCTCTAGCGAAGGCTTTCTTCGGAAAGAAGGCACCAGGTTCAGGGATATAGGCAGTCGGAGCGCGCAGGCCAGCTGGAGTAATCTGGGAGCAACGAGCTTCTTTCCTTAACAGCCTGGTAATAACTGGATTGAGCTGTCTGCTGCCGAGCCTTACATATTGCAGGTGACGTCAGGGCCCCTCATTCTCTACAATGTGAGACATCATAATCAGGGCCTTCTGGAAGAATCATCCTTGCCTACAAGAAGTCAGGCTGCTGCCTGACTGGGTTTTGGACTAGGTTGTGAGGCTGGAGAGGAGAGAATGTGAGGTGGGGTGAACCCATCAGTAAGATCTGAGAAAAACATACACTTTAAGCAGATCCATCAAATGTGCTGCTATCAAAAAAGCATCCATCCTTTGGTTGCACCCTCATCTCTCACTGGAAAACTGTTTTTTTTTTTTTTTTTTGTTTGTTTTTTAAATACAGAAACACTAAAAAGTGGGAAGCCACACATTGAACACCACTGCAGTACCAGAATCTGAATCTTCTTTACTCTGCATGGTTTTCTCATGTCTTAATAGTACTTTGGGCACACTAGATTGCCATGCTTGCTTCCTTCTACATATCTCACTAAAACTTTGTTCACTTGGCATCATGATTTCTAGTTGTGGTTTTGAAATGAGAAAGAGATTGGGTGTTAAAAACACAATGAGATCTTGGTCTCAGTTATGCCCTTCTGCTCCCCCCACCTCATCCACATCTCTTCATTCGCACCTCCACTCTACTCTGTGAGGAACAAATTTTGTATTTTACACCATGCAGAGTGGTGTAGCTGGTTTTGTCAGCAGGCACTCCTTTCCTTGGGGGTAGGGAAGACCGGACCAAAGATCTCTCCTCAATCACCTCTGGAAGTCTGGAACTCTTCTGTGTCCGCAGCCTCGACATCACGTTCAGAATTCATTTTCTTTCTGTGAAAAAAGCACAAACACATCCTCGACCCCAAATATATATAGGTCGGGTTTTTTCATGATGCATTGCAAGGGCTTTTCACCTTGTCTTAGCAAAGGTCAGCTTGGTGTCAACAAGCCAGATCCGTTTGCATCAGGATCTGCTGTCAACTTGTATGAGTTGCTTTTAAGGAGCCTTGTTATGCTCCATGATTTTATTATAATTAGCCATATATGCAGTTCCTCCATTGGAAGAGCCAATTGTAAAATTTAGCATAAAATCCTTTAAGGGATTTTTTTGCTATAGCTTTAGCAAAATACAGGTGCATAAATTGTAGCAATGATCTGGGAAAAGACCATTGTTTTTGGCCTTTGAATTTAGCAAAGGCAAATATCCAGGAATCAATCTTAAAAATTATCAATGAGTCTACTGTTTAGTATAAGAAACCTTGATCCTAGTCAAAATTTTGTTAAACCATTATCCAGATTCTATCCTGTCCTTTTATATCAGACAGGCTACTGGTTTAAATTAAGAACTTAATATCTTAACAAGCAAAACAGATAAGATTTAGCCATAAGCCTCATTTTTATAAAACTGTTGTAGAATAAGTTTTACATTTAATATACACACTTGCCATATCTGAATTATAATTAATATACTGTATTTGTTGATTATTGTATACTTTATCTGTTGATTTATATTTTACCTGCTTGAGTACCTGTTAGGCAGCTGTTTTAAGCTCTCTATTGGAAACTGTTTTTGTAAGAATTTTACCTAGCAGCTCAAGGTCTCCTATAAGAGTATTATCACTAGAGCTTTAACCATTGGACATCCAACCAAAAGTTTGTAAGCTATCCTTTTTTTTGTTTTTTTTATATTGGAAAAAAGAGAAATTTCTGCCTCTTCCCCGCCTCCCATTTCCCTCCCCCTCCTCCACGCCTCCCCGCCTCCCCCTCCTCCCCCTCCTTATCCAGACCGAAGTGCAGTCAGGGTTCCCTGCCCTGTGGGAAGTACAAAGTCCTCCCCCTCAATCCTGGTCTAGGAAGGTGAACATCCGAACTGGCTAGGCTCCCCAAGCCAGAACATGGAGTAGGATCAAAACCCTGTGCCATTGACCTTGGCTTCTCAGCAGCCCTCATTGGGTTCACCTTCTTATTTAGCTTCTTTAGTATCACAGAATATAGACTCAATGACCACAATTTGTGACTAGAAACCAATTATGAGTGAGTACATCCCATGTTCCTCTTTTTGGGTCTGGGATACCTCACTCAGGATAGTGTTTTCTATTTCCATCCATTTGCATGCAAAATTCGAGAAGTCATTGTTTTTTACTGCTGAGTAGTACTCTAGTATGTAAATATTCCACACTTTCTTCATCCATTCTTCCACTGAGGGACATCTACGTTGTTTCCAGGTTCTGGCTATAACAAACAATGCTGCTATGAACATAGTTGAACAAATGCTTTTGTCATGTGATAGGGTATCTCTTGGGTATATTCCCAAGAGTGGTATTGCTGGGTCCAGAGGTAGGTTGATCCCGACTTTCCTGAGAAACCGCCACACTGATTTCCAAAGTGGTTGCACAAGATTGCATTCCCACCAACAATGGATGAGGGTACCCCTTCCTCCACAACCTCTCCAGCAAAGACTATCATTGGTGTTTTTGATTTTAGCCATTCTGACAGGCGTAAGATGATATCTCAGTGTTGTTTTGATTTGCATTTCCCTGATCGCTAAGGAAGTTGAGCATGACCTTAAGTGTCTTTTGGCCATTTGGAATTCTTCTGTTGAGAATTCTCTGTTCAGCTCAGTGCCCCAATTTTTAATTGGGTTATTTAGCATTTTAAAGTTTAGTTTCTTGAGTTCTTTATATATTTTGGAGATCAGGCCCTTGTCTGTTGCTGGGTTGGTGAAGATCTTCTCCCAATCAGTAGGTTGCCTTTTTGTCTTAGTGACAGTATCCTTTGCTTTACAGAAGCTTCTCAGTTTCAGGAGGTCCCATTTGTTCAGTGTTTCCCTTAATGCCTGTGCTTCTGGGGTTAAACATAGGAAGCGATCTCCTGTGCCCAACTGTTGTAGGGTACTTCCCATTTTCTCTTCTATCAGGTTCAGTGTGTAAAGATTGATATTGAGGTCTTTGATCCATTTGGACTTGAGTTTTGTGCATGGTGATAGATATGGGTCTATTTTCATTTTTCTACAGGTTGAAATCCAATTGTGCCAGCACCATTTGTTGAACATGCTTTCTTTCTTCCAATGTATGTTTTTAGCTCCTTTATCAAAAATGAGGTGTTTATAGGTTTGTGGGTTAAGATCCGGGTCTTCTGTACGATTCCATTGATCGAGTTCTCTGTTTTTATGCCAGTACCAGACTGTTTTCATTACTGTAGCTCTGTAATAGAGTTTGAAGTCAGGGATGGTAATGCCTCCAGAAGTTCCTTTATTGTATAAGATTGTTTTGGCTATCCTGGGTTTTTTGTTTTTCCATATAAAGTTGATTATTGTCCTCTCATGATCTGTGAAGAACTTTGATGGGATTTTGATGGGAATTGCATTGAATCTATAGATTGCTTTTGGTAAAATTGCCATTTTTACTATGTTGATCCTCCCAATCCAAGAGCAGGGGAGGTCCTTCCATTTTCTGGTATCCTCTTCAATTTCTTTCTTCAATGCCTTAAAGTTCTTGTCAAATAAATCTTTCACTTCCTTGGTTAGCGTTACCCCAAGATATTTTATGCTGTTTGTGGCTATCGTGAAAGGTGATGCTTCTCTGATTTCCCTCTCTGTTTCCATATCCTTTGTGTAAAGGAGGGCAACTGATTTTTGGAGTTGATCTTGTATCCGGCAACATTACTAAACGTGTTTATCAGCTGTAGGAGTTCTTTGGTGGAGTTTTTGGGGTCGCTTATGTACACTATCATATCATCTGCAAATAACGAAAGTTTAACTTCTTCCTTGCCAATTCGAATCCCCTTGATCCCCTTGTGTTGTCTTATTGCTATCGCTAACACTTCAAGCACTATATTGAAGAGGTATGGAGAGAGTGGACAGCCTTGTCTTGTTCCAGATTTCAGTGGGATGGCTTTGAGTTTCTCTCCATTTAATTTGATGTTAGCTGTCGGCTTGGTGTAAATAGCTTTTATTATATTTAGGTATGTCCCTTGTATCCCTAATCTCTCCAAGACTTTTATCATAAAGGGATGTTGAATTTGGTCAAATGCTTTTTCTGCATCTAATGAAATGATCATATGGTTTTTTTCTTTCAGTTTATTTATATGATGGATTACATTGATAGATTTTCGTATGTTGAACCAGCCCTGCATCCCTGGGATGAAGCCTACTTGGTCATAATGGATAATTTTTCTAATGTGTTCTTGGATTCGGTTTGCCAGTATTTTGTTGAGGATTTTTGCGTCGATGTTCATGAGCGAGATTGGCCTGTAATTCTCTTTCTTGGTTGAGTCTTTGTGTGGTTTTGGTATCAAAGTAACTGTAGCTTCATAAAAGGAATTTGGCAACGACTCTTCTGTTTCTATATTGTGAAATACCTTAAGGAGTATAGGTATTAGGTCTTCTTGGAAGTTCTGGTAGAATTCCGCATTGAAACCATCTGGACCTGGGCTTTTTTTGGTAGGGAGGTTTTTGATAACAGTTTCTAATTCTTCACGACTAACAGGTCTATTTAGATCTTTCACCTGGTCTTGGTTTAGCTTTGGTATATGGTATTCATCTAAAAAAGTGTCCATTTCTTCCACATTTTCCAGTTTTGTGGCATACAGGCTTTTGTAGTACGATCTCAATATTCTCTGAATTTCCTCTGTGTCTGTTGTTATGTCACCCTTTTCATTTCTGATCTTATTAATTTGTATATTCTCTCTCTGCCGTTTGATTAGTTTGGATAGGGGTTTATCGATCTTGTTGATTTTCTCCAGGAACCAGCTTTTTGTTTCATTGATTCTTTGGATAGATTTCTGTGTTTCTATTTTATTGATTTCTGCCCTCAGTTTGATTATTTCCAGTCTTCTACTCCTCTTAGGAGAGTCTGCTTCTTTTTTTTCTAGAGCTTTCAGGTGGGTTGTTAAGTCTCCAATGTGTGCTTTCTCTGTTTGCTTTAAGTGGGCACTTAGTGCTATGAACTTTCCTCTCAGGACTGCTTTCATAGTGTCCCATAAGTTTGAGTAGGTTGTTTCTTTATTTTCATTGAATTCAAGGAAGACTTTAATCTCTTTCTTTATTTCTTCCTTGATCCATGTGTGGTTCAGTAGTTGACTGTTCAGTTTCCATGAGTTTGTAGGCTTTCTGGGTGTAGCTTTGTTGTTGAATTCTAACTTTAATCCATGGTGATCTGATAAGACGCAGGAGGTTATGCATATTTTTTGTACCTGTGGTAGTATGCTTTGTTACCGAGTATGTGGTCAATTTTCGAGAAGGTTCCATGAGCTGCAGAGAAGAAGGTATATTCTTTTCTTTTTGGGTGGAATGTTCTATAGATGTCTGTTAAGTCCATTTGATTCATTACCTCCATTAATTCTCTTATTTCTCTGTTAGGTTTCAGTCTGATTGACCTGTCCATTGGTGAGAGAGGAGTGTTGAAGTCTCCTACTATTAGTGTGTGCGGTTTGATGGCAGCCTTGAGTTTTAGTAATGTTTCTTTTACGTACGTGGGTGCTTTTACATTAGGGGCATAGATGTTCAGGATTGAGACTTCCTCCTGATGAATTGTTCCTGTTATGAGTATAAAATGTCCCTCTCCATCTCTTCTGATTGATTTAAGTTTGAAATCAACTTTGTTAGAAATTAGTATGGCCACCCCTGCTTGTTTCTTAGGTCCATTTGCTTGATAAGCCTTTTCCCAGCCCTTTACTCTGAGTAGTTGCCTGTCTTTGTGTTTGAGGTGTGTTTCTTGTAGACAGCAGAGTGTTGGATCCTGTTTCCGTATCCAATCTCTTAGCCTGTGCCTTTTTATAGATGAGTTGAGTCCATTGACATTAAGTGATATTAATGTCCAGTGGTTGTTCATTCCGGTCATTTTTCTAGTAGTAGAGTTTGTGTGTTTCCCTTCTTTGAGATGTGTTGGTGAAGGGACTCTAGATATCTGAGTTATTGTGAGCCTTGTTGGACTCCTTGGTTTGTGATTTTCCTTCTATTACTTTCTGTAAGGCTGGATTTGTGGCTACATACTGTTTAAATTTGTTTTTATCTTGAAAAATTTTGTTTTCTCCATTTATAGTGAACGAAAGTTTGGCTGGGTATAGTAGTCTGGGCTTGCATCCATGGTCTCTTAGTTTCTGCAGTACATCTATCCAGGACCTTCTGGCTTTCATGGTTTCCAAAGAGAAGTCAGGTGTAAGTCTGATGGGTTTGCCTTTATAAGTAACTTGGCCTTTTTCCTTTGCAGCTCTTAATATTCTTTCTTTATTCTGTATGCTTTGTGTTTTGATTATTATATGGCGAGGGGATGTTCTTTTTTGATCCAGCCCATTTGGTGTTCTGTAAGCTTCTTGGATCTTCATAGGTATATCTTTCTTTAGATTGGGAAAGTTTTCTTCTATAATTTTATTAAATATATTTTCTGGACCGTTGAGCTGCACTTCTTCTCCTTCTTCAACTCCAATTATTCTTAGGTTTGGTCTTTTTATTGTGTCCGAGATTTCCTGAATGTTTTGTGATGAGAGCTTGTTGGATTTGCTGTTTTCATTGATCAGTGCGTTTATTTTCTCTATGGTATCTTCAGCGTCTGAGATTCTTTCTTCAATCTCTTGTATTCTGTTGGTTATGCTCGTTTCTGTAGTTTCTATTCGTTTACCTAGATTCTCAATGTCCAGACGGCCCTCTGTTTGTGTTTTCTTCCTTGTCTCCATTTCAGTTTTCAGGTCTTGAACTGTTTCCATTATCTGTTTGATTGTTTTTCCTTGGTTTCCTAGGGTATCATTCACTGATTTATTCAATTCTTCAAACTTTCTGTTATACTTCTCATCTATCTCTATGAGGGTATCATTCACTGATTTATTAAATTCTTCAAACTTTCTGTTATACTTCTCATCCATTTCCATGAGGGCGTTTTTTACATGCTGTTTAAGGATGTCAATCACTTTCAAAGATTCCATTTTTTCTCCTTCTTCTTGATTAAGGTGTTCATGTCCTCCTGATGTGGGGTCCCTGGGTTCAGGTGGTTTCACGCTGTTTTTCAGATTGTTGGGTGAATTCCTGCATTGGCGTCTGCCCATCTCTTCCTCCAAATGCTCCCCTAAGGATCTTCTTTTACAGGATCAGGTCTCCTTGCCCACTGATGTTACTTCCCTGTGTTGGGACTCTCCCGTGATGGCTCTCTAGGTGCCCCAGTGATGGATCTCCTGGAGCCAAGATCAGCTCTCCTTGCTGGTTGGGAAGCTTGTAAACTAGGTGCCTACCTGCACGTGCAGGCAGGCTACTGAGGCCAGAGGAATTTGCGCCCGCCTGGCTGCCCTCTGGATACTGTCCCAGCGCCCAAACGGGCTGAGCTGGGTGATGTTATTTGCCCAGAGATGGCAGGGAGAGAGAAGTGAGGGAGGGTTCTGGGTACCCGCTGGGTTAGGTATGAAGAGAGAGGCGGTATGCAGGAGTATAGGGCCTGCAGGAGACAGTTCCCTGGCCCGCTTCGGCCGCGAGTCAGAGAGGCACTCACCCCGAGAAGGTTCTTCTGGTGCCGAGATCAGCACTCCTTGCTGGTTGGGTAGCTTGTAAACAAAGCCCCTAGCTACCTGCACGGTGA
>CADCXT010003974.1:0-53875 GCA_902806775.1 Microtus agrestis
AGAATTATATGACTATATTTTCAAAGACGTATACATTTGCAGGGTTGTCACTTTGTTTTGTACACATGTATATTTTAGAATGCAGTGACCTATGATGATGTGCATGTTGACTTCACTTGGGAAGAGTGGTCTTTGCTGGATCCTTCCCAAAAGAGTCTCTACAAAGATGTGATGCTGGAGACCTACAGGAACCTCACTGCTATAGGTAAGACTATGAATTTTCCTTCACATTTTAAAATAAGGGATAACTGTTTCTTGTTTATAGATGATCTTTTGTAATTGTAATTGAGACCAAGGAAGGATGATGTGAATAAGCTGGGATGGTTCCAAGGTCCACTGAAGATAATAACTTAAATTTTGTACATTTGCCAATAATAAATTATTCACTTTCCAGTACTATATTTTAGGATGCAAATGGAAAGATCATAATTTTGAAGAACATTGTCAAAGTTCTAAAAGACATCAAAGGTAATTTTCATGTGTAAGCTAATATAAATAGGCCTCAAGAAATTGTAAGATTTTTTGAAATTTTAAAAGAAACAACAGTGTAAATAAGGACAACTTAAAGTACACTGATGATTATTAAATTCTCACAAAACCATATACCTTGATGTCTAATAGGTAAATTTTGTTTGCAAATCATTTTGTTAAGAAACAAGATAAGGAAACAGTGCCTTCACAGATATCACCATTTCAATTATAGCCTCATGAGAGCTGTACTGTGGAACTGCCAATCCATTTAGTTTCATACCAGTCATAGTACAAAAGATATGCACATTGAATAGGTGATACGTATATGTCCAAACCTTCTAATGAGCAAACAATAAATGAGTAAATGAATAAAGCTCATGTTCCTCATAAACTTGTTGTGATGTTGCTGTGTTTGGTGTGAGGAGGGGTAGTTAGAGTCAAGAGCCAAGGGGCAGTTGTTTTGCATTATCTTAATCCCTATATCATATGTCTATGAGGAACAGAAAGTCAAACTTTGTGAATGGAACATGAACACCTTTTATTTGTCATTCTTCCTTTATTAGGTATTTCATATAAACACAGGGATATCAAAAGAAGCAACATACTATTCTCCTCAGAACAATTGGAAGATATATATAGATATACATATATATACCTATATATGTGTATATATATATATATATGTCCCCACTTTGAATGAACTTCTTCAATAGGTTTCAAGTTTACAAGTAAATGTTTTTTCTTTTTTGAAAATTCAGCAACAAACTCACACTGCAGAACAGCCTTGTGAGTAGTAGGAATGTGTAAATACTTGTTTGTCCTTGTTCACTTTGCAAATGTAGTATGACTCACACTACAGGAAAATTTATGAATGCAATATATATGGTAAAGCTCTGAGTTTTTCCAGTTCTTTTCAAATATGTATAAAATCTTAAATAGAAAATAGATGTTATAAATGTGAACCATGTGATAAAGGCTCTTACCCTCATAGGTATCTTCAAAGATGCAAAAAATTCCTTAATGTAAGAGAACAATATTAATGTAATCACAGTGATAAAACCTTAAGATATGGATCTTATTTACAATTAGACCAAATTGTAAAGTAAATTCGTGCAATTTATTCAGTAGCATAATGAATATGGTAAAGCTTTTACATGTGCCAATTATTGTTGCAGGAATGAAAGAAGTTATACTGGAGAGAAGCCTTCTGAATATACTCAAATTGTTGAAGCTTTTGGTTATAATAATCAGCTTTAAAGGCATGAAAGAATCCATACTAGAGAGAAACGCTATGAATGTAATCAGTGTAGTAAAATTTATGTATGGAACAGAAATCTTCTAAGCCATAAAATAACACATACTGGAGAAAAACCTTATAAATGTAATCAATGTGGTAGGGCCTTTTCACATGACAGTAGCCTCCAAATGCATAAAATAATACATACTAAAGAGAAACCGTCTGAATGTAATAAATGTGGTAATGCCCTTTTACGTGACAGTAATCTCCAAGCACATAAAAAATAAATACTGGAGAGAAACCCTATGAATGTAATCAATGTGGCAAAGCCTTTTCATTTCACAGTTATCTCACAGCACAAAAAAAAGAATACATATGGGAGAGCGAGCGGGGAGTGCCTGCCTTCCAGGCAGGTCTCAAGGTTCCCTGTAAGGGAGCTCGGGCACCTACAGCTTGTGCTCCAGGGCCTCCAGTGGTCTCCTGGACCCAATGCCACCTCCCACGTCCTTCCTCTCCTCCCCGGATCTTTGGGCTACAACGCGGCCCTGCTTAGGTGCTGAGGAGTTCCATCTGGATGGGTGAGTGTCTCCTATCCAGGGGCGGTGTGTCCCAGAAGCGAGCACAAACCCCCTCCCCAGCTCCTTCTGCAGGGCTGTCTTTCTTAGGCATCACCCAACCCCCCAGCACCCCACCCCCCAACCCTGCCCTGCTATATGCTCAGTCCAGTGATCAAGACCGGTTTTAAGCTCCTACACTAAGGCTACCCACCCAGAGCGAGTGGGGAGTGCCTGCCTTCTGGGCAGGTCTCAAGGTTAGGGCTACAGGGCAGCTCCGTTTAGGTGCTGAGGAGTTCCATCTGGACGGGCTACCACCCAGAGTGGCCTCCGAGTTGTGGTGCTGAGGAATTCCATCTGGACGGGTCGGTTCCTGCTTCTACACTGAAGAGATACACCCAGAGAGTCAGTCACAGCAAAGACTGGACCAAGACACCAGGCCTCTCCTGGCTCCATTTGAAGGAAGAGATGGGAAGGCGCCAATGCAAGAATTCCTCCAACAACCTGAAAGGCAACATGTCATCACCAGAATCCAGGGATCCCGAAATAAGGAGAATTGTACACCCTACTCCAGAAGAATTAGAAGAAATCAACTCAAAAGTGAATTATGTGAAAATAATAAAAGACCTTAAACAGGAGGTGAAAAACTGCCATAAACAATTAGAGATGACAAACAAAAAGGTAGAGGAAATGAATAAATCGCTCAAAGATACCCAAAAAAACCAAGAGAAACAAGAAAATGCAATCAAATAGGTAAGGGAAGCGGTTCAAGATTTGAAGAATGAAATGGAAGTAATGAAGAAAACACAAACCGAGGGAAGGATGGAGATGGAAAATCTGGGTAAACGAACAGGAACTACAGAGACAAGTACTACCAACAGATTACAAGAGATAGAAGAAAGAATGTCAGACATAGAGAAAATAAACATACTGATCAAAGAAAACAGCAAAACCAACAAATTCTCATCACAAAACATTCAGGAAATATGGGACACAATAAAAAGACCAAACCTAAGAATAATGGGGATAGAAGAAGTAGAAGAAGTACAGCTCAATGGTCCAGAAAATATATTTAATAAAATTATAGAAGAAAACTTTCCCAACCTAAAGAAAGATATGCCTTTGAAGGTTCAAGAAGCTTACAGAACACCGAATAGACTGGACCAAAAAAAATCTCCTCACCATATAATAATCAAAACACAAAACATAAAGAATAATGAAAGAATATTAAGAGCTGCAAAGGAAAAAGGTCAAGTTACTTATAAAGGTAAACATATCAGACTTACACCTGACTACTCTATGGAAACCATGAAATCCAGAAGGTCCTAGATAGATGTACTGAAGAAGCCAGGAAAACATGGATGCAAGCCCAGACTACTATACCCAGCCAAGCTTTCGTTCACTATAAATGGAGAAAACAAAATTTTCCAGGATAAAAACAAATTTAAACAATACGTAGCCACAAATCCAGACTTACAGAAAGTAATAGAAGGAAAATCACAAACCAAGGAGTCCAACAATGACCACAATAACGCGAACATCTAGAGACCCTTCACCAGCGTAACTCAAAGAAGGCAAACACACAAACTCTTTGACTAAAAAAGTGACCGGAGTTAACAACCCCTGGTCATTAATATCCCTTAATATCAATGAACTCAACTCACCTATAAAAAGGCACAGGCTTAGAGATTGGATATGCAAACAGGATCCAACATTCTGCTGTTTACAAGAAACACACCTCAACCACAAAGACAGGCACCTACTTAGAGTAAAGGGATGGGAAAATGTTTATCAAGCAAATGGACCTAAGAAACAAGCAGGTGTGGCCATACTAATTTCTAACAAAGTAGACTTCAAACTTAAATCAATCAGAAGAGAAGGAGAGGGACATTTTATATTCATAACAGGAACAATTCATCAGGAGGAATCTCAACCCTGAATATCTATGCCCCTAATATAAAAGCACCCACGTACGTAAAAGAAACATTACTAAAACTCAAGGCTGCCATCAAACCACACACACACTAATAGTAGGAGATTTCAACACTCCTCTTTCTCCAATGGACAGGTCAATCAGACAGAAACCTAACAGAGAAATAAGAGAATTAATGGAGATAATGAATCAAATGGACTTAACAGACATCTATAGAACATTCCACCCAAATAGGAAAGAATATACCTTCTTCTCTGCAGCTCATGGAACCTTCTCGAAAATTGACCACATCCTCGGTAACAAAGCAAACTTCCACAGTTACAAAAAAAATATTCATAACCTCCTGTGTCTTATCAGATCACCATGGACTAAAGTTAGAATTCAACAACAATGCTACCCCCAAAAAGCCTACAAACTCATGGAAACTAAACAGTCAACTATTGACCCACACCTGGATCAAAGAAGAAATAAAGAAAGAAATTAAAGTCTTCCTTGAATTCAATGAAAATAAAGAAACAACCTACTCAAACTTATGGGACACTATGAAAGCAGTCCTAAGGGGAAAGTTCATAGCCCTAAGTGCCCACTTAAAGAAAACAGAGAAAGCACACATTGGAGACTTAACAGCCCATCTGAAAGCTCTAGAAAAACAAGAAGCAGACTCACCTAGGAGGAGTAGAAGACTGGAAATAGTCAAACTGAGGGCAGAAATCAACAAAATAGAAACACAGAAAACAATCCAAAGAATCAATGAAACAAAAAGCTGGTTCCTGGAGAAAATCAACAAAATTGATAAACCCCTCTCCAAACTAATCAAACGGCAGAGAGAATATGCAAATTAATAAGATCAGAAATGAAAAGGGGGACATAACTACAGACACAGAGGAAATTCAGAGAATCATTAGATCTTACTACAAAAGCCTATATGCCACAAAACTGGAAAATGTAAAAGAAATGGACACTTTTTTAGATAAATACCATATACCAAAGTTAAATCAGGACCAGGTGAACAATCTAAATAGACCTGTCAGTCGCAAAGAATTAGAAGCTGTTATCAAAAACCTCCCTACCAAAAAAAGCCCAGGACCAGATGGTTTCAATGCAGAATTTTACCAGAACTTCCAAGAAGACCTAATACCTATACTCCTTAATGTATTTCACAATATAGAAACAGAAGAGTCATTGCCAAATTCCTTTTATGAAACTACAGTCACTCTGATACCAAAACCACACAAAGACTCAACCAAGAAAGAGAATTACAGGCCAATCTCACTCATGAACATCGACGCAAAAATCCTCAACAAAATTCTAGCAAACCGCATCCAAGAACACATTAGGAAAATTATCCATTATGATCAAGTAGGCTTCATCCCAGAGATGCAAGGCTGGTTCAACATACGAAAATCTATCAATGTAATCCATCATATAAATAAACTGAAAGAAAAAACCATATGATCATTTCATTAGATGCTGAAAAATCTTTTGACAAAATTCAACATCCCTTTATGATAAAAGTCTTGGAGAGATTAGGGATACAAGGGCCATACCTAAATATAATAAAAGCTATTTACAGCAAACCGACAGCTAACATCAAACTAAACGGAGAGAAACTCAAAGCCATCCCACTTAAATCAGGAACACGACAAGGCTGTCCACTCTCTCCATACCTCTTCAATATAGTGCATGAAGTTTTAGCAATAGCAATAAGACAACATAAGGGGATCAAGGGGATCTGAATTGGAAAGGAAGAAGTTATACTTTTGTTATTTGCAGATGATATGATAGTGTACATAAGCAACCCCAAAAACTCCACCAAAGAACTCCTACAGCTAATAAATACCTTTAGTAATATGGCCGGATACAAGATCAACTCCAAAAAATCAGTTGCCCTCCTATACACAAAGGATATGGAAGCAGAGAGGGAAATAAGAGAAGCATCTCCTTTCACGATAGCCACAAACAGCATAAAATATCTCGGGATAACTCTGACCAAAGAAGTGAAAGATCTATTTGACAAGAACTTTAAGGCATTGAAGAAAGAAATTGAAGAGGATACCAAAAAATGAAAGGATCTCCCTTGCTCTTGGATTGGGAGGATCAACATAGTAAAAATGGGAATTCTACCAAAGGCAATTTATAGATTCAATGCAATCCCCATCAAGATCCCATCAAAATTCTTCACTGATCTTGAGAGGACAATAATCAACTTTATATGGAAAAACAAAAAACCCAGGATAGCCAAAACAATCTTATACAATAAAGGAACTTCTGGAGGCATTACCATCCCTGACTTCAAACTCTATTACAGAGCTTCAGTAATGAAAACAGTGTGGTATTGGCATAAAAAGAGAAGTCGACCAATGGAATCATATAGAAGACTCGGATTTTAACCCACAAACCTATGAACACCTCATTTTCGATAAAGGTGCTAAAAGTATACAATGGAAGAAAGAGGGCATCTTCAACAAATGGTGCTGGCACAACTGGATGTCAACCTGTAGAAGAATGAAAATAGACCCATATCTATCACCATGCACAAAACTCAAGTTCAAAAGGATCAGAGACCTCAACATTAATCTGAACACACTGAACCTGATAGAAGAGAAAGTGGGAAGTACCATACAACAGATGGGCACAGGCGATCGCTTCCTAGGTATAACCCCAGCAGCACAATCATTAAGGACAACATTGAATAAATGGGACCTACTGAAACTGAGAAGCTTCTGTAAAGCAAAGGACACTGTCACTAAGACAAAAAGGCAACCCACTGACTGGGAGAAGATCTTCACCATCCCCGCAACAGACAAAGGTCTGATCTCCAATATATATATATATATATATATATATATATATATATATATATATATATATATATATATATATCAAGAAACTAGACTTTAAAATGTTAATTAACCCAATTAAAAAATGGGGCACTGATCTGAAGAGAGAATTCTCAACAGAAGAAGTTCAAATGGCCAAAAGACACCTAAGGTCATGCTCAGCCTCCTTTGCGATCAGGGAAATGCAAATCAAAACAACTTTGACATAACATCTTACACCTGTCAGAATAGCTAAAATCAAAAACACCAATGATAGCCTTTGCTGGATAGGCTGTGGAGAAAGCGGTACCCTCATCCATTGCTGGTGGGAATGCAAACTTGTGCAACCACTTTGGAAAGAAGTGTGGCGGTTTCTCAGGAAATTCGGGATCAACCTACCCATGGACCCAGCAATGCCACTCTTGGGAATATACCCACGAGATGCCCGATCATATGACAAGGACATTTGTTCAACTATGTTCATAGCAGCATTATTTGTAATAGTCAGAACCTGGAAACAACCTAGATGCCCTTCAATGGAAGAATGGATGAAGAAAGTGTGGAATATATACACATTAGAATACTACTCAGCGGTAAAAAACAATGACTTGGCGAATTTTGCATGCAAATGGATGGAAATAGAAAACACTATCCTGACTGAGGTAACCCAGACCCAAAAAGATGAACATGGGATGTACTCACTCATAATTGGTTTCTAGAGATAAATAAAGGTCAGTGAGTCTATTATTTGATATCCTAAAGAAACTAAATAGGAAGGTGAATCCAAAGAAAAACATATAGCTATCCTCCTGGTTATGGGAAGTAGACAAGATTGCCGGGCAAAAAATTGGGATCTTGAGGGTGTGGTGGGAGGGGGGTAAGGAGAGAAGGGGAGAGAAATATGAGAAGGGGAGGTTGGGGGGAACTTGGGGGCAATATGATGATTGGGATAAAGGAAAGTTTTTTAGGGGAGCAGGGAAGCACACATCTTAATTGAGGGAGTCATCTTAGGGTTGGCAAGAGACTTGGACCTAGAGGGGCTCCCAGGTGCCCAAGGCGATGTCCCCAGTTAGTTCCTGGGGCAGCTGAGGATAGGGAACCTGAAATGACCCTATCCTATAGCCATACTGATGAATATCTTGCATATCACCATAGAACCTTCAGCTGGCGATGAATGGAGACAGAGACAGAGGCCCATACTGGAGCACCAGACTGAGCTCTCAATGTTCCAGTGAGAAGCAGAAGGAAGGAGAATATGAGCAAAGAAGTCAGTACCACAAGGGGTGTACCAATCCACGAAGACAGTGGGGCTGATCCATTGGGAGCTCACCAAGGCCAGCTGGACTGTGATGGAAAAAGCATGGGATAAAACCGGACTTTCTGAATTTGGCGGACAATGAGGGCTGCTGAGAAGTCAAGAACAATGGCACCGGGTTTTGATCCTACTTTATGTTCTGGCTTTGTGGGATCCTACCCAGTTTCGATGTTCACCTTCCTAGACCAGGATGGAGGGGGAAGGACTTTGGACTTTCCACAGGGCAGGGAACCCTGACTGCTCTTCAGGCTGGAGAGGGAGGGGGAGCAGTAGGGGAGGGGGGAGGGCGGAGGATTAGGGGGGGGGGGAGGAGGGGGAGGGAAATGTGAGGCGGGGAGGAGGCAGAAATTTCTTTTTTTCCAAAATAAAAAAAAAAGAATACATATGGGTGTGAAACCTTATGAATGCAATCAATGTGGTAAAGCCTTTGCACAGCACAGTTGTCTTCTGATGCATAGAAGAATACATACTGGAGAAAACACTTTGTTTTTTTTAATATTTATTTATTATGTATACAATATTCTGTATATGTGTATGCCTGCAGGCCAGAAGAGGGCACCAGACCTCATTACAGATGGTTGTGAGCCACCATGTGGTTGCTGGGAACTGAACTCAGGACCTTTGGAAGAGCAGGCAATGATCTTAACCTCTGAGCCATCTCTTCAGCCCGAGAAAACACTTTGAATATAACCAATGTGGCAAAGCCTTTGCATTTCACAGTTATCTCTGAATACATAAAAGAACACATACTGGAGAGAAACCCTATGAATGTAATTAGTGTGGTAAAGCCTTTGCACAACACAATCATCTTCTAATGCATAGAGACCACTGGTGAGAAACCCTATGAATGAAATCAATGTTTTAAGGCCTTTGCACATGACAGTAGTCTCCAAATATATTGCTGGAAGTTCTATGGATATGTTAAAATTATTTGATGTTAAGTGTGTCTTCATTTCCCCATTAGTTTTCCACTTTGCACTTCATCCTGAAGTATTGCATTCTGAAGTAATTAAGCAGAGATGCTAAATAATGTAATGAATGTAATGGCAATGAGATTTAAATTTGAAAATACTTCTGGGGTGTATTTGCACATGTGCATATGTGTGTGTGTGTGTAATATGTTTTATTAGGTCATGACAGATAAATAAAGACTGGCAGACAACTTTGTGGGTTCTAATTTTCTTTCTTTATATGGTGATCAAGATGATGTTATCAGCCTTGTACAGCATAAACATTTCCCACTGAGATGTCTCATTGATGCTCAAATAAGTTTGATTGAAACATTACATCACTAAGACGTTGTCCTCTTTTCAGATTACATTCTCTGCTAAGGATAGAGGAAGCAGGACAATTTAAATAATAAATCCTATTTGCAATTGAAAATGATATACTACTATCACCTCTTTTGGAATGTATTAGTATATTCTTAGGACTAAACACTTGTTCATAACACTTTCTAGATCCGCAAATGAATGCCACAGAATTATCTCAATAAAGTTGGTAGCTGCTAAGTCTGATTACCCGAGTTCAATCCCTGGGAGACCCATATTACTCCTACTAATTTTTCTCTTTTTACTTCACTTGGGATGTTGCATGTGTACACTCCTGCACCAGCACATAATTTTAACCCAAATAAATGCCATTAAGCTTACTTTTGGCCAGATGAATTCATGGGTTTCATCTCTAGGACTCTCGTAAAAGAAGTAGATATTAGATACCTGTAAGTTGTCTTCTCACTGGCACATTCACACCATGGCTCAGGTAGAAACATACAAACTTAATTAAAACATTCTAAAATGGAAGAAATTTAAAAAGCCAAGAACATAAACCAATTATTGAAGACATACTAGAAAAGTTTCTGTGCCCTGGTAACCCTCTCTGCCAATGCAATAATCCAAATCAGACCAAGGCAAACCAAACTAGAAAAAGCACAGGTTTAATGGATACCAACCATCCCAGGTGGCCTTCCAGCCCCCAGAGAGGAAACAGGGAAGGTAGACTGGAAAACCACTTGTTCTCTGGGACATGATTTCAATGCCCTGTGGGAGTTGTCTTGAGCATCTCTGGGAGGGGTTATCATTTGGGAAGTTTTCTTGGAGGTTGCTGTGGGACAATGGTCTTGTACTCTGTAAAGGTTTGTAAAGGTTGTACTGGTATAATAAAATGCTGATTGACCAGTAGCCAGGCAGGAAGTATAGGCAGGGTGACCAGGCAGGAAGTAGAGGCAGGGTGACAAGAACAGGAGAATTCAGGAAAGAGAAAAGACTTAGCTGTTGGTGGAGGCCACTTTTTCATCCCAGCCACCCAGAACTAAAATAATCACACAGAAATTCTTAGCATTCTGTTTCCTAGGTAACCAGGTAAATGGCTTTTAGTCACATCCACATGTACCTATGGATGCTCTGTTATGTCTTCCTGGTCTGTATGCTAGCTCTGTCATGTAGGCCTGAATTAGCATCTCTATTCAGGCATCCTCCAAATTACAAAGAATGAGCAAAACAACATTCTGACCCTTTGTTAGGGTAGCGACAGCCTGTCTGGAAGGCTATGTGACCACCCCAGGTGCTAGCTATGGCTTGAGAGACTGGATGTCATACCATATAGAAACATAGGCCTACACAGGAGTGCTTCTTAAAATGCTAAGCCCTTCTTACGAGCTTAAGCAGTGCCATTGCTAGGGGAAAATACCGCAGTGCCTTCTTGCCCCATCCAGTTCAGCATGGCAGAGCTGCTCACAGCCTCTGAGATCCATGCACAGTGCCCCATCTCAAGGCACACAGCCGGTCCATGTTGCCACCAAGCAATCCATAGCACATTGCTCATAAAAACCCATTTAAGTGCTTGATCTCCAGAAAGAGTAAGAGGTCCTGCTTGCAGCATGGCCCAGAAAGCTGGCATTTCAAAACAGCATGGCTTTTTTTTCTGCTACCACTGAATCAAGGAAACCTTTCTTTTTTTCTTTTTTTTATAGAATATTTATTTACTTATTTATTATGTATACAATATTCTGTCTGTGTGCATGTCTGCAGGCCAGAAGAGGGCACCAGACCTCATTAGAGATGGTTGTGAGTCACCATGTGGTTGCTGGGAATTGAACTCAGGACCTTTGGAAGAGCAGGCAATGCTCTAAACCACTGAGCCATGTCTCCAGCCCAAGGAAACCTTTCTTAATGGAGCTGCAGCATGCTGCCAGCAAGCAAAGCCCATTTGGGAAAAACGTGGCTAAACTTTTGTTTTTTAGCATCTAGAATTCCTTTTCAAGCTTTAAAACCTCTCAGGTTTTAAGTGGATTTTAGTTGGCTATGTGAGCATCAATCTGTTGGAAGGAGGCCTCTTCTTCATTCCAACCACCAAGAACCGAAATAATCACACAGAAACTGTATTCACCAATTTATTGCTTTTCCCATTAGCTCTACCTTCTTATTGGCTAACTATTACATATTAATTTAACCCATCTCCATTAACCTGTGTATTACCTCATGGCTGTGGCTTACCTGGTAAAGTTCCCAGCATCTGTCTCCCACAGGCTACATGGCTTCTCTCTGATTCCACCTCCTTTCTCCCAGCATTCAGCTTAGTTTTCTCTACCTAATTCTATTCCCTGTGTAGGCCCAAGATAATTTCTGTATTAACCAATTGTATGCACAGCATACAGAGGGGAATCCCACATCATTCAGCCTGCAGTCATAATCCAGATGCAGAGGAAGCAAGATGAGAGTACCTCACTGGTAAAAGGTACCAAGTCACGTGGCTAACACAGACAAGAATTATTGGTTAATGTGAGTCATAAGAGTTAATAAGAAGCCTGAGCTGAGCTAATAGTCCAACCAGTTCATAATTAATGGAAGCCTCTGTGTATTTCTTTGGAACTGAATGGCTGCAGGACTGAGTGGGATGGAAATCTCTGTCAAAAAATAGTGTCAGTGTTGGGTGTGGTGGCATACACCTTTAATCCCAGCACTTGGTAGGCAGAGGCAGGCAGATCTCTGTGAGTTCAAGGACAGCCTGGTCTACAGAGTGAGTTCCAGGACAGCCAAATATACAGAGAAACCATATCTCAAAAAAATTAAAAGTAAAAATAAAATATAAAATAAAGCCATGTAAAGATGGAAAATACAGAGAATCTGATTACTGTATGTTATTGTGTGTTCCCACTCTACACTGCTGACCTTGAATTCTCATTCCTGTTTCATGAGTTTGCCCCTCATAATAAAGAAAAATATAACTGATCTATCTTTTATCTAGCCTGCTTTTTCTCAATCCAAGATAATTCAACACAAACCCACTGAAAATGTTCTTCCTAATTATAACCTTGGTAGCTTTCTGTAGCACTTTTCCTCAGAAAAGCATTGCCTCATGCATGATATTGTCTAAAACAGTCAGACTTAACCACACCAAGAGACTGGCTTGGATCTGATGTGGGATTCCCCTCTGTATACTGTGAATATGTTTTATTATCTTTTGTTAATGAAGAACCACTTTGACTTGTGATAGGGCAGAATAGAGCTAGGCAGAAAAACCACAAACCTCATGATAAAATACAACATATTAATGATGGATTGGTTTAAGATGGAAGAGGTATCTAAAAATATGCATTAGCTAATAGGCCAAGCAGTGTTGTAATTACTATAGTTTCTATTTGATTATTTTGGATCTTGGTGGACACAGAATGAACAAGCAGCCTCAGTAAAGAGAATGGAGCACAAACATTTGGGACTTATGCCCATCATCCTCTTCAGGTGTGGGTGCTTGTGTGCCCACTCGGGACTGGGAGGAAACTAGCTGAGATCATGCCCACAGCTCAGTGCTCCTTGCTTTGGCAGGCATCAAGATTGGGTCTACTAGGAGTGCATAAGCAACGGAGCATGATGGATTCCTGCTGCAATACATGAAGATATTTTTAGTCTGTGTACTGTACTGCATAGCACAATTATCTTTTACTCAGATAAAAAAGGGTTTATATGCTGCCTGGTGCTTCCCAGAGTTGAGGTGATGAGGATGGTTCCCACTCTGCAGTCTCAGAGGCAGTGAACATGCCTCCACCATGTTAGACTGGGCAGAGCCAGCCAGTGGGGCCACAGAGTTGGTCCTAGTCAAGCCCACTTAGCATTAAAAAAACACTTCTGGTCAGAAAATAATTACATACACACATACAATAAAGACCTCTAAATGGGTCACAGTGTGTTTAAAAACAAGTATGTTGGCTTTCAAAAGAGGAAAAAAGAATACAGACAGTTATAAAAAGAAATGTTTAAAAAATAATACAAAGTCTTTAAAGAGACAGAGTACACACAGTCATAGATTAAAGAAGTTAAGATAATAAAATATACTAAATTTACAAAAGTAATACAGTAAAAAAATAAGTCGGTAAAGATGGAATATGCACAGAAAGTCTGGATTATGTATTTTATTGTGTTTTCTTTAAATTTTTTGACTGAATGAGCTAAGTACAGAGAGACATATAAAAAGGTATCTTGACTTCAAAATTTGGGTCCAAGGATATGCTGCTTTAGAAAAGACGTTCGGCTTTTGTTTCCACAGAGGATAGAAAGCTATGAATTCCTTACCAGCTAATATGGTTTGATCAAACAAGGCCCCTGAAGCAATAGCTCATATGGTCCAGTGTCCATGATAACTTCAGGACTGTGGCTGAGATGGCCCTACAACACAGGATACCCTATTAAATACCTCATTAACAGCACCTTTAACCAGCAGTAAGTAGTCTAGAGGATATTGCCAAAATTCCCTAAAGGATTGTTTATAAATGTTTTCTTACATTTAAAGGGGGATATGCTATAGAGATGAATACTTTGCATTGGTGTGGATCTTGGTTTAGTGATACAAATTTAAGGGCACAGGAGCTTTGGCCCTGACTACCCCTGGAGAGAGCCTTGGCCCCATCTCTACCTGGAGGAGCTACGGAACCATATTAGCATTCCAGCACTGGAAGAAGAGTGACCACCTAAGCCACAGGCCCCACCTTCACCAATTAGAGGAAAAGTGGACTCTCCCCAAAGCACAGGCCCCATGTGAACCCACTGGAGGTAGAGATGGGCAGATAGCCGTATAAGAACACATTCAACAACATAAAGAGCAATATGGTACCACCAGAATCTAGTGGTACTACAAAAGGAAGACATGAATATCCTTACCCAGAAGAAGCACAAGAAAATGACCTTAAACAAAACTTTATGAAGATAATACAGACACTTAAAGAGAAAATGAAAAATTCCCTTAAAGAAATGGTGGTTAAAAAAAAAACCTCAGTAAGCCAAGAACAATAAGAAAAACAAACAGGTGAAGCAAGCAGCTCAAATAGTTTAAGGCTTGGAAATTGAAATAGGGTCAATAAAGAAAACACAAAGAGGGGAAATTCTGGAAATGGAAAATCCGAGTAACCAAATAAGAACTACAGATGCAGGCATACCAACAGATTACAAGAGATTAAAGAGGGAATCTCAGGAGTTGAAGATACGATAGAAGAAATAGAGTCATTGGTAAAGAAAATGTTAAATTCAACAAAGTCTTAAGACAAAACATCCAGGAAATCTGGGACACCATGAAAAGACCAAGCCCAAGAATAATGGGGATAGAAGGGGAAGAAGCACAACTTAAAGGCACAGAAAATACATTCAACAAAATCATAAAAGAAAACATTCTCAACCTAAAGGAGGATATGTCTATGAAGGAACAAGAAGTTTACAGAACACCAAATAGACTGGAATAGAAAAAAAAGACCCCTTGCCATGTAATAATCAAAACACTATACTGGATAAAGAAAGAATATTCAGAGCTGTGAAGAAAAAAAGGCCAAGTAATGAATAAAGGCAGACCTATTAGATTTACATCCAACTTATCAATGGAAACTCTGAAAATCAGAAGGTCCTGGATGGATGTGCTGCAGACACTAAGAGAACATGGATGCAAACCAAGACTACTATACTCAGCAAAGCGTTCAATCACCATAGACAGAGAAAACAAGATATTCCTTGACAAAATCAGATTTAAACAATATCTACCTACAAATCCAACCTTACAGAAAGTACTAGAATGAAAACTCCAACACAAGGAAGTTAGCTGCACCCACAAAAACACAGGCAACAGATAGCCTCACACCAACAAACCCCAAAGAAGGGAAACAGACAAACACTACCACAAAAAATAACAGGAATAAACAATCACTGGTCATTAATATCTCTTAATATCAATGGACTCAATTCACCTATAAAAAGACCCTAGTAAATAGAATGGATATGAAAACAGGATCCATCCTTCTGTTGGATACAAGAAACACACCTCAACCTCAAAGACAGGTATTACCTCAGAGTAAAGGGTTGGGAAAGAGATTTTCCAATCAAAAGGACCTCAGAAACAAGTGGGTGTAGCTATTCTAATATCTAACAAAATAGACTTCAAACTATAATCCATTAAAAGGGATGGAGAAGGACACTTCATACTCATCACAGGAAAAAAAATCTTGTAAGAGTCTAACTATCAAGTTCTGGTGTGCAACAAAGTACAATAGGAATAGCCTGTATTATTTTGGAGATCTCCAGTATACCACTGACTCAATATATATGAAGCCTAAAATAATACACCTTTATAAAACATCTTAATAGCTAACATTAAGGATATTGGGGAAAAAAGCCACATCACATTTTGAATGCCTCTTTCTGACTTTTAAGAATGCTATCTAATTTAACAACTTACAAACATATTTATTTCTCCCTCTTACTACATTTATATGATTTAAATATAACATAGCATATTCTTCCCTTTCAGGAAGTATTTCCAAATCATTCCCCTCTCCATACCCACCCAACTTCAAGTTCTTTATCAAAAATCAAACAAAAATAAAATAAAATGATGAAACCCTCCAAAACCAAGGAAATAAATAAAAACCAATGCCCCCAAAGAAAACAAAGAAAACCACAATATTGTAACCAAATAAACACACACACACACATAAAATGTAGAGTCCATTATATGTTGATTATTTACACCTAAAAATGAGGCCTGTCCTGTATATTCAGTATCCAAGAGAAATTGATTGGAGAAAAGTGATTATCCCTCTCACAGTAGGTATAAGTGACAGTTCAGTTTTTAGTCTTTATAGTAGTGTCTAGATTTTCATTTATTAAATCACTCATTCATTAAATTTTAAAATATAACAAGATAAAATATGAGAAGATAAAGCCAAAACTATCACATCAAAGTTGGAAAAAAACAAATTAATATTAGGCAACGATTCCAAGAGAAGGCACACAGATCAGAGGCACACTCATTCACACATTTTGGAATCCCATAAGAATACTAAACTGGAACACATAATATATACTTTGGGGACCAAGTAGATGCCTGTAGACCCTGTCCATGCTGCTTCAGTCTCTGTGAATCCATAAAAGCTTTGTTCATGCTTATTTATCGGACTTTGTTTTCTTGGCATCCAACATTCCCTCAGGCTCATAAACTATTTTCCAACTTCTCTTTTATGGGGTTCCCTGAGCTCTGAGGACTTGGATTTCATGGAGATATCCCATTTTGGCGGCTGAGTGTTCCAAGGGCTTTCACTCTCTGTGCAGTGTCTGACTGTGGGTCTCTGTATTTGTTCCTATTTGCTGAAGGAGGAAGCTTCTCTCATGATGGTTGATGAAGGAATTGATCTTTGAGTATATCAGAATATCATTAGAAGTCATTTTATCAATATGTTTCTTTTTTCTTTTAGACCAGTATTATTTTCTTTTCCAAAGGTTCCTAGACTATTGGTTGGGGGAGTGGAAGTATATGGTCAAAATACATACAGAAAAACAGAGAAGTGGTGTTGCTGCACCCACGCCCTCTTGTGCTTGTCCTGCAAAATTAAGAGTGTGCATACCAGGTGTGGGGTGCACTTTAGTGCATCTGAGCAGTGTCTTCTCCCATAGTTGCCTTGATCTACAAGCATGTTTCTTCTCTCAAAAAGAAACCCAATCTTAGTCAGAATGGAAAGGCACACTTGTTCTCTGGTGAGATTCATGCTCACCCCTCTACATGGCAAAAGTCCAAATGTCCTTCAGACCAATGAATATGCTAGGGAACCCAGGTCACAGAATTTCACTGGGTAGCTCAGGCTAGTGTCTTCTGTCTAGTCCAATGGGAAACTGCTCTCCAAACAGCCAGCTAAAAGTTCTGACAAACCATGTCAGATGTCATGTTAGAAATTTAGTCATAATCCTGAATCTCACAGTCAAAATCCTGAACTAATAGGATTGTCATCGTTTATGATTGTAGGACACCAAGAGGAAACTGCCTGCCATGGTAATGCCTACTTTTAATTGGAGAATTCGGGAAGGAGCACAGAGGCAAGCAGCTATCAGGGAGAAGGACATCCTGGTCCACATAAATAGCACCAGAATAAAAACACATGAAAGAAACCTGTTCCAAAATATGATTTTCAGTACTTGGCAACCAAGATGAACATGATATTGCAGATATTATATTTTGTGTCCCTTCTGCATGCAGAATGTGAGGTCAAACTTTATCATACCAAGAGAACATTCATGACAAACTCAGAAACCTGAGCAACTAGGGAGACGAGAACAGAAGTGATTGAAGCATTAATATAAAAGTGTCGCCAGGCAATGGTGGTGCACACACTTTTTAACTCAGCAGGTAGATGATGTGGGAGTGATTTCTTATCAATAAAGAAACTGCCTAAGACTATTCAATAGGTCCGACCTTAGGTGGGTGGAGTAAATAGAACAGGATTCTGGGAGAAGGAAGCTGAGTGAAGGAGTCGCCATGATGTTCCCATGCCAGGCAGACGCAGGCTAGAATCTCCCGGTAAGCACACCTTGGGGTGCTACACACCTTATAAGCAATGGGCTAGTCCAGGGGCGAGAGTCAACTGAGAAGAGCTAGCTAATAATGGGCCAGGCAGTGTTTGAAAGAATACAGTTTCCATGTAATTATTTCGGGTAAATCTAGCCACGTGGGTGGCTGGTTGCTGGGGTCGCAGGATCCGCGGCCGCTCCCAATTGCAACAGGCAGATCTCTGACTTCCAGTCCATACTGGTACATAGAACTAGTTCTAAAATAGCCAAGGCTGCATGAAGAAACCCTGTCTCAGAAAACCCTGGGCAGGGAACTAAAGTGGCTGATCCTGTACTATTATTAAAACAAATAAACCAAAGGCAGGCTGAAAAGTCTACATTTATTTTGTTTTAATATCAACTGTAGCCTTAAACTCCATTGCTATTTTACAACAGACTTTCTATTATAATATCCTATCAATTCCACGTCTTTAAGAACAGTGTTATTTGAAAAGCAAAACCTTAAACTAAGCCATATACATGTATATGTCACTGCCATCTGTCAAGAGCATTTATCACAAGTTAATGCAGGCCATGGCACAATTATAGTTTACTCAGAAAACTTGCTTTCATCAGCAATTTCGATTGTGTAATAACAGCTTTGATATCTCCCTAATAGCATACAATTTCATACAATGTGTACATGTAATCTTATGATTGCATTTCAATATATGGTGACACATATCCATGGATGGTCAAATAGATAACTTTTTATTTAGATATATAGTTTTGATTTATAGAATATATGCTGGGACTACAATTTACAATCCCAGAGAACCTAGACAACAAAGAGGACCCTAAGATAGACATACATGGATCTAATCTACAGGGGAGGTAGAATAAATCAAGAACTTCTGAGTAAATTAGGAGCATGGGGACCATGGGAGAGGGTTGAAGGGGCGGGGCGAAGAAGGGAGGGAAGTGGAGAAATACATATACCTCAATGAAAATAATTTTAAAAAAGAATATATGCTGGAACACCCTTCATAACTAGATCTATTGTCCCACAAGAACTACAGAATCCTAAAAGCCTGCCTTGCTAACTGCACACAATTAGTTCATTTTCACCTCAGAACAAGTTCAACTAGACTAAAAGCTTTTTGTTGAAAGAAAATTTTACAGCTTACACAAGGTGAGAGTCAGAGATATCCATCCAAGATTACCAATCAAAAGCATGCCAATTCTTCACTTTCTAGTCAATTAACAATGGCTCTGTGTCTCAAGTTTGTCATTGAGCACTGTGCACCACCACCACCACCTTTGCTTCCTCAATGCTGGGATCAAAATTGTATACCACCACACTCAACCCTTGTTGAAATAAGAGTGGCGGAACTGCATCCCCAGCACCCTGGCCGCCCACACGGCTAGCTTTGCCTGAAATCATTACACAGACACTGTATTCTTTTAAGCACTGCTTGGCCCATTTCTATCTAGCATCTTCTAGGCTAACTCTCGCACCTGGACTAGCCCATTTCTAATAAGGCATGTAGCACCCCAAGGTGCGCTTACCGGGGAGATTCTAGCCTACGTCCATCTTGGGTTGGAGCTTCATCCCGTGTGCCCGGAGAGCGAAGCATGGGCCTCTGCTCCAGAGAGCAGAGCTGTCGAGTCTGAGCTCACTTCCTCTTCCTCCCAGCATTATGTTCTGTTTAGTCCACCCACCTATGTTCTAACCAATAAAATGGGCCAAGCCAGTTTATTTATTAGCCAATGACCTTCCTCCATCATTTCCCCTATTTCTGTTTATACAAAAAAGGAAGGCTTTAACTTTAACATAGCAAAATTACATAAAACAGTTATCAAGTAAAAATTACAATAATCTTTATCATAACTAAGGAAAAGTATAACTATAACTAACTATTCTTAACTCCATCAAAGACTCCAGAAATATTACCTAAGCAAACAAGAAAAACGCAACTTTCAAACTCTAGAAATGACAGAGACATCTCGCTGCCTGAACAGTCACCCAAAGTTCCTCTGTACCGTTGGGGCATCCATCTTCGCCCTACAGGCCCATAGTTTCCAGCAGACATTTCCACAAAGCAGGAAATTTCAAAGGCAATCACTACCGGCTTGTCCTGCAGAATGTCTCGCAGACTCTTTCATGAATCAGGAACCCGGAAAGATCATCTCACCTTTAGGCAAGTTCAGTAGTCCTCTCTCTGTGGGTTCTCTGTGTCCAGTTTATGCAATAGTTCAGGCAAGAGCAGTTTCTTGCCCAAATAGTTATCAAACTCCATAAGGATCCTCTTCGATGCCCATCTTCTTCCTGAAGTAGATTGGTGCTGCCAGGAGCAGAGTGTCTCATTGTCATGAAAAGTCCTCAGTTATTAAAACATTTAAAATGACATATTCTATAATCTTTGAAAGATATGAAGAATGCCTATCTAAAATATATCTACGTCCATCTAGAAAATCTAACATAACTACAAGCTTGACTATTATCGATAATTATCCATTAACAACCTATACACATTACATTTTTAAATGAACTACACAATCATAATACCTTAATAAAGATCAGAAATACATATACATATAACAAAACTGACCTTAAATCTCTATCAATAAAGCAAAATCTATACTAATGCAAATTATTCATACCTATATCATATCCCCCTTCAAATGTAAAGGAACATTTATAAACCATATTTGGGAACATGGGCGCAGTTTTTTCTTTCTGACCTGCTTCCTGCTGAATGGGGGCATCGTTAATTAGGTCTTTCATGATATAACCTGTGTGCTAGTTTCATCTCAGTTGGCAGTTGAGCGAAGCAATTTTCTGAAGATGTTTTACAGCAACCGTTCAGGAGAGCGTGGTCCATCACACCATATCGGAATAGAAGAAATGAACAGGGTCTCATCCTCTGTGAAAACAAAACAAGAAACTCCTTTCCAAAGTATCATGTCCTTAGATCCAAATCTCAAAGTCAAGGCATTTTCAGAATATCTATGTTGGATTAGTTCAGCAGCATTTATAAACAAATATCTTTTAGCAGCTGTTGCTCCTTCCTCAGCATTCAAACAATTCAAAGAGAGCATAATAGCATACAGTATCAAGATTCTCTATGTATTTTCCATCTTTTACGGCTTTTAACTCTATTTCGTTTATTTTTACTTTTATTTTATATTCTCTGTATCTTTTTCCTGGAATAACTCTGTAGACCAGGCTGTCCTTGAACTCTCAAAGGTCCACCTGTCTCTGCTTCACAGGCATTGGGATTAAAGGTGTATGCTACTGCACCTTGAACTCACGGAGATCTGTTTGTCTCTGCCTTCTAGGCATTGGGATTAAAGGCCTGTGCTACCACACCTTGAAGTCACAGAGGTCAGTCTCCCTCTGCTTCCCAAGTGTTGGGATTAAAGGCGTGTACTACCACACACAACTTCTCTTTTTCTTACTTTTTACTTTTAAGAACTTTTAACTTTTAGCTTGCGTATATTTTTAACACACTGTAAACCATTTAGAAATTTTCTTTGTCTTTGAATCTCTCTTTACTGTATATCTCTCTTTTTCTGACCACATGAGTCTTTAATTTACCAAGCAATCTCAGTAGGACTAAAGCCGTGGCTTTGCCAGCTAGATCCAGTCCATTCCTTAGCTTTCTGCCATTCCAACCTTGTGGCTGAGGTACGGGCCAGAGCCGCCTTCAGTGCCACAACTCTACAGTGTTTCAAGGTCCTTGCCAGCAAGCGAGCTTCCGCAGCCTGTGCTTGCAAACCGCACAAACTGCCCACGTAAAAGAGAGTTTGCCCTGGCAGGACAGCCCAGAAAGCCGGCACTTTTAAAACAACACAGGTTTTTTTCCTGCGGCTGAGTCAGGAAAATTTCAAAATGGAGGACGTACCATTTTGTGCTAGCTCTGGGGCTGCCAGGTAGGAGTGGCACTCAGCACTTTAATTCTGAGACTGAGCGTGCAGCACAGAAATTCTTTTCATCCAAGTTACATCCAAATCTGACACACAGAGCACTGCGCAGTATGAAAACACATCTTTGTATGGCGACAGGAATCAGCCATGCTCTCCCACCTGCCTAAGCCTGATTTGGCTGTCTGCCCAGGTGCAGGCGGGGAGCGCTGAGCATGGACTCAGAGCACTCTCCTTCTGATCACAAGTGAGAACACAAACATCCAGTCCCATGAAAGCCACTGAAATGCTTTAAAGCCAGAGTTCACGCTGGCAGCACAGCCCCAAGAAGCTGCGCTTTAAATTGACACCGCGTTTTTTCTGCTGCTATTGCTGAATCAGGAAATCTCTCTACAGCACGCCACCAACAAACAGCAAAAATCTGTGTTAAACTCTCTCTCCCTTATTTTTAAGCCTTCTCAGGTTTTTAAGTGGATTTAGTCCATCACGTCGGGTGCCAATTGTTGAAATAAGAGCGGGGGGGGCTGCGTCCCCAGCACCCCGGCCGCCCACATGGCTAGTTTTACCGGAAATCATTACACAGACACTGTATTCTTTTAAGCACTGCTTGGCCCATTTCTATCTAGCATCTTCTAGGCTAACTCTCGCACCTGGACTAGCCCATTTCTAATAAGGCATGTAGCACCCCAAGGTGCGCTTACCGGGGAGATTCTAGCCTACGTCCATCTTGGGTTGGAGCTTCATCACGTGTGCCTGGAGAGCAAAGCATGGCCCTCTGCTCCAGAGAGCAGAGCTGTCGAGTCTGAGCTCACTTCCTCTTCCTCCCAGCATTATGTTCTGTTTAGTCCACCCACCTATGTTCTAACCAATAAAATGGGCCAAGCCAGTTTCTTTATTAGCCAATGACATTCCTCCATCAAACCCTGAATTGGGGATCATCTTTACACATGATTCAGGGCTATGGGGAGCATATTTCAGTCCTAGGACCCTTTGATTACTTAATCAATTAGTTATATGAGGATGGGGACACTCCTATGTGTGTATGTGAAGGTCAGAGGACAAATACAGTTGTTTTTTCTCTTTTGACACTTGGGGTTTGTCACAGGGTCTTTCTATGTACCTCAGCATTCCTGGAACTCACTAACTATAACAGGCTGAACTGCAAATCAGAGATCTGCCTGCTTCTGCCTCCTTGATTTTTGGATTAAGGCCTGGAAACTGCACCCAGCCCAGGAGACATTTAAAGGACTGTCAGTAAACTCAGGAAAACCCCTCCCACCTTTATTGATGGGACAGGACTAAGCAATCACGGTGAGCCTTGCCTTGCCTTTCATGTCAATGTTACCAATCAGTATCATTTGACAGTCATGTTCAGCAACATCCAGTTCTACACAGTGACTGAGTGCTCATCTTCTCTGATCCTTCAGCTTTCACCCTGATAGCTGACTCTGAGTTTTTATTATTAAGATCACTTAAAATTTGTGCTACATTTGGCACCCAACTTTTGGGGTATGAATTCTCCCAAAAGCCATTTGCTAGTGGTTTGCAGCAACCATAATAGGCCAGAGACACACGTGGCCAGAGTCACCAAACTAACAGCTAGGTTGTCCTTTCCTCTCTCTGGTGGGATTTCCCAGGACCCCCTTCTTGGACTACTGCCAGATTAGGTAGCTGCCTGAAAAAAAATTTTTACTGTTCTATACAGTAGCAGTCAGCTTCATATCTTCATCATCATTGTCAGCAGATATGGTGAGAAAATTGAAATTCTTTTTTTTATTATTTATTTATTTATTATGCATACAATATTCTGTCTGTGTGTATGTCTGCAGGCCAGCGCACCAGACCTCATTCCAGATGGTTGTGAGCCACCATGTGGTTGCCGGGAATTGAACTCAGGACCTTTGGAAGAACAGGCAATGCTCTTAAACACTGAGCCATCTCTCCAGTCCCCGAAAATTGAAATTCTTAAAGGGAGGAGTTACTTAAATGAGATAGTTTTTCCCACATTAAAAATGGGAAACACAATTACAATAGGTCTCTGTATGATTATACAATGCATGATTTAAAAATGGAACAATTAAAGAAAGGGATAATCAAATTAACTAGAATTGATGTGCTGTTAATTATCATTGCAATAATCCTTGTTATCAGTTTGATAATTCTTGGTTTATCTCTTAAAAAGTTGTTTGGTACGTGTGCCAAGATACAGGCCTTAGAAAAAGTTAATAAAACAGATCATAGGGATATTCAAATCCAGACAGAGGAATTTAAAAGAGAACCAATTTCAGCATTGCATTATAAGGTTAGAGAAAAATAGCCTAAGGTTTTCAAACAACCCACCTTAATATATCTGCTAAACTTACAAAAATTGCCAAGTGATAGATATTCTCAAGGCTCTAGAAGAGCTGATTAGACTCCTGCAGCAATGTTAAATTTAAGAAGATTCAAGGAAGAGATAGTCTCATATGGCATGCATTTACTACTTGTGAAGTAACTGCTAAACTTGTGGTCAACTTGAAATAAAATAGAATTATTGCTCAAGACTGGAGAGACTTGGTTCCAGAAGTCTTGGGATCTGGTCCACAATGGAGGACTTGGTGAAAAGAAGAGACTAAGACAATTGTGCAATATAGTAGAGCTAGAGGTATGGAAATATCCCAAGATCAACTTCTTGGACAAGGAGATTATGCTAATATAGAAAGGGAAATCTCTGTAAGATGGCAAAACGCTGACTTTATGATGTGCAGCAGCCTTGATTGCTTGAGATAGAACTGAAGAAGTAGGAAAGAAGATTGAGTCATTTACTAAAGTCATACAAGCCCAAACCTTCACTGATTTATTACAAAGATTGACATCAGCAGTAAATAGAATGATACCAAATTCAGAAGCTAGAAAAATAATAATTAAATCTCTAGCTTTTGAAAATGCAAATTCTCAATGAAAACGGATTTAAAAAAAGCAAGATCAGTACCTTTGGAGGAATAGATCTGAGATACAATCAATATTGAATCTCTTGACCATGATGATGCTTGCATAAAAGAGGTGATTTCCAGAAGTTTGAAGAAAAATCAAAATGTCAAGTGATGAGGTGAGCAGGTCTCCTTTTCATTCCACCCGGAATGAAAGCTAGCTGCATGGCTAGCTTTACACCTGAAATAACAACACACAAATTGCATTCATTGAAACCCTGCTTGGCCCATTAGCTCTAGCCTCTTACTGGCAAATTCTCACATCTTGATTAACCCATTTCTAATGGTGGCTCACTGGAAAGATTCTAACATATATCCATCTTGGGCCGGAGCATCATCACATCTGTCTCACTGCCATCTTCCTCCCAGGATTCTGTTCTGTCTTCCCCGCCTACCTATGTTCTGACCTATCAGGCCAAGCAGTTTTCTTTATTAATTAACCAACCAAAGCAACAGATAGATAGAAGACCCACCTACATCACAAGGTCATCTTAAAAGGGATCATAAACAGGATGTTCCTAGGAACAATGTTTTTTTTTCTAAACATAATCCATTCAGAACACCTCTCCCTATGGATTATGCAGAAGGTGTGGCAAAAGCTGAAATTGAACTAATGAATGTAGATCAACAAGGGACAGTCAAGGTAACCCATTGCTGTCTGGAAACTCCATGAGGGGCCTCTCGCAGGCCCCTGTGCCAAATCAGATTTAGTTGTTTCCTGTCATCATAAAGAAAACTCATTTCCAAAACAATTTAAGAACCTAATATCTATTGAAAGAAACCATACTGCTCTGGATGATAGAACAGCTATAAAAGAAAGAACAACAGTTTCAAGAAAAACCATTAATAAGTATTTTTTCAAACTTCTGTTAAAGAACAAAGACCAAAATCAAAAATATGAATAAATGATATTGTCACTGGATTTCTGGAAGACACAGGTGTGGATGTAATAATAATTGCACCAGAATCTTGGCATCCAGATTGAACCCTTCAGGAGGTAAATGTTTTTAGGAATTGAAACTTTATCTCAGGTAAAGCAGAGTGTGAGATGGTTTGAATGCATTGGGCCACAAGAACACAGAGTAAAATACTTTAGAAAGGATGTTTGAAGAAGTAAAGAAAGTCTTGCCTAAATGGGGATTACAAATTACTCCTGAAAAGATTCAAAGAGGAGATTCTGTTAATTACCTAGGTTACAGAATAGGTTTACAGAAAATTAGAACACAAAAGGCACAAATAAGGAGAGACAGGTTACAGACTCTTAATGACTTTCAAAGATCGTTAGGAGACATTTCCAGTCTACAACCAGCTTTTGGGATAACACCTGATCTAATAGTTCATTTAAACAAAACCCTAGATGGTGATAACGATTTGAATAGTCCCAGAGAATTAACAGCTGAAGCAGAAAAGGAACTGACAATGGTTGAGGAAAAATTACAGGAGGCACATGTGGATAGGGTGAACCCAAATCTTAGTTGTATCCTAGTCATATTGCCTTCCAGAATTTCTCCTACAGGGATTTTAATGCAGAGGGAAGATATTATTTTAGAATGGATATTTATACCACATAAACCAAGTAAAAAATTAAAAACTTATGTGGAAAAGGTCTATAAAATAATTATAAAATGTAAACTGAGACGTCGTCAACTAGCAGGTATAGACTAAGCAGAAATTATAGTGCCTTTTAGTACTGATGAAATAAAAAAATTATGGGAAGACAATGAACCATGGAAAAGAGCTTGTGCTAATTTTTTTGGAGAAAAAAGTCTATCCCAAAAGTGATAGACTTAACCTCATAAAGAGAACTTCTTTGATTTTTTCCTCGAATTGTACATGATGCACCAATAACTGGACTCAGAATTACATAAAAAACATCAAGTCAATAGTAAAGGTTTAAAGAAAGAGTTTTCTATTACATGGCAACAAGCTGAGGAGATTATAAAGAGGTGTCCTACTTGTTCTTTCTATACTCAAACACCATTGCTTGCAGGGAGTAACACAAAGGGTACTCAAAGGAATGAAATCTGGCAGATGGATGTGTTCCACTTTATGGAATTTGGTAAATTAAAATATGTACACCACACCATAGACACGTATTCAGGTTTTCAATGGGCAACTGCCCTGAACTCAGAAAAGGCTGATTTGGTAATTACACATTTATTGGAAGTTATGGCCATCATGGTTATACCTGCACAAATAAAGACAGACAATGGTCCAGCATATGTATATAAGAAAATGAAAGACTTTTTTGCTTATTATAATATAAAGCACATTACAGGTATAGCCAATAATCCTACAGGCCAGGCAGTTATAGAAATTTTAAATTATACTATAAAGGATATGCTGAACAAACAGAAAAGAACAGAAAATACCCCCAGATATATATTACATAATGCTTTATTGACATTGAATTTTCTTAATGCTATTGAGAAAGGAACAATAGCAGCAGAGAGGCATTGGATAATGGAAAAAACTTCTGAATTGAATCAACCAGTATATTTTCAATGATGTGTTCACTTCACAATGGAAACCAGGAGATGTACTACGTTGGGGAAGGGGTTTTGCTCTTGTTACCACAGGAGATGAAAAAATGTGGATACCATCAAAATTGGTAAAGATTTGCTTTGAAAAGGAGAAAGCTATAGAAACAGAGAAATGACAGCTCATCCACACTGGTGATAACCATACAGGTGTTAAGAAAAGCATTTAGGATGGGGGCAGGGTCATGTTCTTGTCATTGCAGGAAAATACTCATCTTTAAAAATTCAAGAAACCCCTGATGTTTGAATGATGATAGGTAGAAAAATAACTACCCAAAAGGGATCATCAAGAAAATCAATGTATATGTATAGGTATGTATATGTTTATGAATATATAGAGCTGGTTTTGGAGTTGAGCAACGGCTCTGTCCTTCTTTAAATCCAAGCATGTTGTTAATAGAAAGAACCCAGAGTTACTATCTCATGTCAAGAGTCATTTGATGTGGGACAGAAAGAAAAAAGAATTTAGAAAACATCTTTGTTTTTCTTCATATCTATTTTTGTCTTTATCATATTTTTCATTGAATATATATGTCTGTATGTTTATATAAATACTGTTCAAGTTTTCCACAATGAACAATGAGTTATCCTGTAGTAATTTTTGAAGTTTCCAGGAAGAAGATGGGGCCCCATAACAACAACTCAACCTGGTTGATATGATGTCATGAGACTGATAGCTCTACTACAAGGCCTGTTTTGGGTACCAGCTGCACAAGATGATTCCAACTTGGTTAGCTGAAATGGTGCACATCTTTTACAACATTCTGGCCAGACCTCCACAAAATACTCAGAGACTATTTGCAATCTTAGCAGACATTAATCTTGAAATTTAATCATCATTTTACTTTTACAGGATCCCCCAGAAAAAATGCCACCCCATTCCTCAGCTGGAAGTAATTCTAGAGACAATGTCCCCTCTCCCAGTAAAGTTTGCCTTCGGGTTTAGGGACATCACTTAGGGGTTGATTATAATTAGTATACGATTGGGGGTTCGGGGAGGAATTTTATAAGCTCAGGGATCTTTTTGAAAGCAAGAGGGGGAATTGGATGATGGGATAATAGATTGGTATTTGTGAGTTATTGTTTATAGATAATTACATTGGCATAGATTTTTGTATATGGATACAAATTATTGTAGCCATGCATGCTTCTATCTCTGTTTAAAACATTTTTATGTATCGATATATATTGTATTGATATATATATATATAGTTACCACAATGCAATGTATACTTTACATTGTTTACATTTGGAGGTCACTGTCCTCATTTATTGCACAGCTGTTTATTCTCTTAGTCTTTAAGTTAGATAGGTATTAAGAATTGTAAATCAATAGTCATATATGTTTGTCATGTTTATAGTTAGACTAATTAGGTTCTTTAGAGACATAGAGATTATATTCTGTATAAAAAATCTTCTACCTCTTCAAAGAGCTGTAGAAAATGGCATTTAATCTAACGTAGAGTTCTGTGGTAGTGAGACACAATCACTTCTAGCAACACCGATCTATTCCCAAGAGATTGTTGAGCACCAAAACACTCGACCTGGAGCTTGTCTTCTTGGCAAAACTGGCCTCTGGGCAAGGAACTGCCAATACCTCAACTTCTGACAAAATACATAGTATCTGGAAAAGAATAAGCAGACCTGTCAAATCTTGCCAAGACAGGGTAAGATGGTTTTGAAAAATTTCTTGCCTGTTAAAAATAATCTGTCGGTTATTCTAGGCCTTAGTCAAAGTTGGTTGCTTCAACGCTGCAAACATAACTTTGGGGGATTGCTATGGAGCCAGTTGTCTCTGTGATTTGTTGCATGTTTTGGAAGTTGTTTGATTGCACTTCCTAATTACTCAGGAAACATGCCTAGCTTTCTTTTATTTCTCTAACTATGGGAATGTTATCAGAAACATTCAAGAGTCCTAGTTTCAGATATCTGTGGTTCCAGGCAAGACCACTCACTGTCTACAGCAATCTCAAAAAACTTAGCAAGTAAATAAACAAATTATAAACAAGGAAATGAATACTCAAACAAATGGAAGCCAGTTGTCCTGGTGCACTCTTTTAATATTAGCAGAGGGGGCTGGAGAGATGGCTCAGTGGTTAAGAGCATTGCCTGCTCTTCCAAAGGTCCTGAGTTCAATTCCCAGCAACCACATGGTGGCTCACAACCATCTGTAAAGAGGTCTGGCGCCCTCTTCTGGCCTTCAGGCATACAGACAGAATATTGTATACATAATAAAATAAATAAATAAATATTTAATATTAGCAGAGACAGACAGATTTATGTAAATTGGAGGCCATACTGGTCTAGGCAGTTATTTCCAGTACTATACAGAGAGATCCTGAACATAGAACTAAATGAATAAAACAAATCATAAAAGTGATACAAATATATAGATAAACAAACAAGTAAATATAGACATGAGTATAGAGGCTGGAGAGATGACTCAGAGGTTAAGAGAGCACTGACTGCTCTCCAGAGAACTCATATTAAATTCCCAGTACTCACATGGGATCTCACAGGTTAAGAGCACTGACTGCTCTCCAGAGGACCCATATTAAATTCCCAGTACCCACATGGGATCTCACACCCATGTATAACTCCAGTTCCAGGGGACCTGACACTCTCACACAGATAGATTATATATGCAGGCAAAACAGCCATGGACATAAAAATAAATAAATGTAAAAAATAAAAAACAAATATAATTGAATGGAATTTGAAAAAAAACAACAAAAAAAACAAGGGAAAGCAGTGCTATGGATCTGGTTTATGGCCTAAGGTGCCTGGAACCCTGGGCTCTGTCCCCAGTTCTGCATAAATTGGGAACGCTGGTCTGTGCCTGTCATTCCAACACTCAGAATCTGGAAAGTAGAGAAAAAGTCCCCACTCATGTGAGTTGGAAAATGACCCTTGCATTGGATATATGTTTTTTGCACTGCTGAGAATAGAAGCCAGTCTGGAAGCCTCATAACAACCCAGCCCTGCTTCCCTTTGTTTTACTAGTTAGTTAGTTGTTTAGCTGTTTCTTTGGTTCTTAGTTTTTCAAGACAGGGTCTCTCTGTGTCACCCTGGCTGTCCTGGAACTAGCTCTTTAGATCTTCAATTCACAGAGATCAGCCTGCCTCTGCCTCCTGCCTGAGACAGCAAAGCATACCCCCTTCCACTCACAGTGCCTGAGATGCAGGAAGCAATTCCCTCTAGGCAACCCAGTGGCAGCTCAATAAGCCTGTTGCTTCAGGACCAAGGAGAGAACACCTATGTGCCCTGAGGACTGCTTCTACAGTGTCTGTGTAAGCATTTGGCAATGTTATAGATGATTCTGGTTATAGCAATTCTACTGGTGTTCTTTTTCCTGCCACACCAGTGACATCTAAAAATATGGATGTGCTGTACAATAATATGAATCTTCCTGATTTGATAGATCAGGCAGGCACTGAAAACTGTAAAGCAGGTCGTGGGGAAAAAGCTGACTTTGAGGAAATTTGGGGAAAATGCAGAAATTGTTCTTTGCCTGATTATAAAATTTGGCAAAAGAATTGTACTGAAACAGAAAGGAACTTGGTTATGATGAATAGCATTTCTGAAGAACCTAGGGTTTGGGGGCTAACTGCCTAGTGGCCTTATAAGTCAAAATGATATGTATTGGAATTGTGAGGAAGAACAATGGGAAAGGCACAACAGTGGAGTAAAACCCACTGAAATACGCTTCTGTAAACCACAAGTAGTGAGCCTCTGAGGTGAAAGCCTCAGAAGTTGTTTTGTGACTAACTCAGCCAAGAATATAGTGGCTGGTATGGGCTTGGGAACCGGAAAAGTGTGATGATGATGATTTTCTGATTTCAAAGAATCTTTGTATTACTTGTGAACTGCTTTGCCCATTTAATGACTAACCTGTGACAAGAATATAGAATCAACTTCCTTGTGTAAAATTTACAATAAAAGATTGAGGTTTGAAGCTTGGGGTAGAAAAAGAACCTGCCCTGCAGCTGATAGCCTGTCGGCTTGCATCAGAACCCTGTGTTTCTGTCCTCACTTCACCTTCCAGATCCCAGATTCGAGACACATTCTCTGCTGAGGTTGGTCCCCAGCAGCCTCCCCAATGCTGGGATTAAAGATTAAAGTGTACATCACCACTGCCTGTTAATTTTACTTACTTACTTTCTTTCCTTTCTTTCTTTTTCCCTTTTCTATTATGTCTGCAACCCAAGAAAATCCAAAGCCTCTGGCCTCCCTACACAACTAAAAATAATTAAAATTAAGATAATTTACTTGGTATTAATAAAGAAAAAAGAAATGAATAAAAAACAAAGGGAACCTGGACTGGGGATGGGATGAAGCTTCAGGTGTTGGATTGGAAAGCTGAGCTAGTTTAGGGCTCTGATCTCAGCAGTGTGTGTGGACACTGGGTACACTACAGTACACAGAACAAAGCAAGTTCTGGTGGTCTTTGGGACTTGGGGTGGCATGAGAAGAAGCCTGAATGCTCAAGGCAAGTGAGTCTTTCTTCTTCTCTTTTTTAATGAGTAAAATTTTATTAAAATATCATCAAATGCCACTGTATTTTCAGACCTTCAGGAAAGTTTCATTTATTAAAATATGACTGAAATGCCACTACATTAAATGTAATTAAAAAATAAATCGTAGCTAAGTGGGGTGAGTTTCTGATCCGCGGCAGCAGCCCGTGGCCCAGAACTCAGACGTTCCTCATCCCTCCCTTTAATTCCTGGCCTTCCTGCAGGGCCTATACCCCCCCCCAATACTGCCTCTCTCTTCCCATCCCACCCAGCTTGCATGCAGAACCCTCACCCCTTCTGCCTCTCTTCCCTCTTTGGGCACATAACTTCTCCCAGCTCAGCCTGTCTGGGTGCTGGGACCTAATCCTTTGGGCAACCGAGCATGCGGGTGGGAGGTCATTTGTTTCAATAGCCTGCCTGCAGCAAGCAAGGTAGGTGCTTTGTTTATGAGCTACTGAAACAGCACGGAGATCTGATCTCAGTATCAGGAGAGCCATCATTGGGAGCTACCCAAGCAGCAAGCAGATCTGATCTTGGCACCAGGATAGACATCACTGGAGCACCAGGAGAGCCATCACTGGGGACTGCCATCACTGGGAAGATACATCAGTAGGCAAGGAGACCTGATCCTGTAAAAGAAGATCCATAGGGGAACATTCAGAGAAAGAGATGGGCAGGCGCCAATGCAGGAATTCACCCAACAGATCAAAAACAACATGAAACCACCAGAACCCAGCGACCTCACAACAGGTGGACATGAACACCTTAATCAAGATGAAGTAGAAAAAATTAACTTTATGAAAGTGTTTGATGCCCTTAAACAGCATGTAAATAATGCCCTTAAAGAAATGGATGAGAAGTATAACAGAAAGTTTGAAGAATTGAATATATCAGTGAATGATACCCTTGGAAACCAAGGAAAAACAATCAAACAGATAATGGAAACAGTTCAAGACTTGAAAACTGAAATGGAGGCAAAGAAGAAAATACAAACAGAGGGCCAGCTGGACATGGAAAATCTAGGTAAATGAATAGAGACTACAGAAACAAGCATAACCAGCAGAATACAAGAGATAGAAGAAAGAATCTAGGATTCTGAAGATACCATAGAGAAAATAAACACACTGATCAAAGAAAACAGCAAGTCCAACAAACTCTAATCACAAAACATTCAGGAAATATGGGACACAATAAAAAGACCAAACCTAAGAATTATAGGAGTAGAAGGAGAAGAAGTGCAGCTCAACGGTCCAGAAAATATATTTAATAAAATTATAGAAGAAAACTTTCCCAACCTAAAGAAAGATATACCTATGAAGATTCAAGAAGCATACAGAACACAAAATAGGCTGGATCAAAAAAAAATCCCCTCGCCATATAATAATCAAAACACAAAGCATACAGAATAAAGAAAGAATATTAAGAGCCGCAAAGGAAAAAGGCCAAGTTACTTATAAAGGTAAACCTACCAGACTTACACCTGACTTCTCTTTGGAAACCATGAAAGCCAGAAGGTCCTGGATAGATGTACTGCAGAAACTAAAAGACCATGGATGCAAGCCCAGACTACTATACCTGGCCAGGTTTTGTTCACTATAAATGGAGAAAACAAAATTTTCCAGGATAAAAACAAATTTAAACAATATGTAGCCACAAATCCAGCCTTACAGAAAGTAATAGAAGGAAAAGCACTAACCAAGGAGTCCAACAATGACCACAATAACTCAGACATCTAGAGACCCTCCACCAACGCAACTCAAATAGGGTAACACACAAACTCTACTACTAAAAAAGTGACTGGAGTTAACAACCACTGGTCATTAATATCACTTAATGTCAATGGTCTCAACTCACCTATAAAAAGGCACAGGCTAAGAGATTGGATATGAAATCAGGATCCAACATTCTGCTGTTTACAAGAAACACACCTCAACCACAAAGACAGAGTAAAGGGCTGGGAAAAGGCTTATCAAGCAAATGGACCTAAGAAACAAGCAGGTGTGGTCATACTAATTTCTAACAAAGTTGACTTCAAACTTAAATCAATAAGAAGAGATGGAGAGAGACATTTTATACTCATAACAGGAACAGTTCATCAGGATGAAGTCTCAATCCTGAATATCTATGCCCCTAATATAAAAGCACCCACGTACATAAAAGAAACATTGCTAAAACTCAAGGCTGCCATCAAACCACACACACTAATAGTAGGAGATTTCAACACTCCTCTCTCACCAATGGACAGGTCAATCAGACAGAAACCTAACAGAGAAATAAGAAAATTAATGGAGGTAATGAATCAAATGGACTTAACAGCCATCTATAGAACATTCCACCCAAATAGGAAAGAATATACCTTTTTCTCTGCAGCTCATGGAACCTTCTCGAAAATTGACCACATACTCGGTAACAAAGCAAACTTCCACAGTTACAAAAAAATATGAGTAACCACCTGTGTCTGATCAGATCACCATGGATTAAAGTTAGAATTCAACAACAATCCTACCTCCAGAAAGCCTACAAACTCATGGAAACTGAACAGTCAACTACAGAACCATACCTGGATTAATGAAGAAATAAAGAAAGAAATTAAAGTCTTCCTTGAATTCAATGAAAATAAAGAAACAACATACTCAAACTTATGGGACACTATGAAAGCAGTCTTAAGGGGAAAGTTCATAGCACTAAGTGCCCACTTAAAGAAAACAGAGAAAGCACACTGGAGACTTAACAGCCCACCTGAAAGCTTTAGAAAAAAAAAGAAGCAGACTCACCTAGGAGGACTAGAAGACAGGAAATAATCAAACTGAGGGTTGAAATCAACAAAATAGAAACACAGAAAACATTCCAAAGAATCAATGAAACAAAAAGCTGGTTCCTGGAGAAAATCAACAAGATTGATAAACCCCTATCCAAACTAATCAAATGGCAGAGAGAGAATAGGCAAATTAATAAGATCAGAAATGAAAACGGGGACATAACCACAACACAGAGGAAATTCAGAGAATCATTAGATCTTACTACAAAACGGTGGCACATGCCTTTAATCCCAGCACTCGGGAGGCAGAGGCAGGCGGATCTCTGTGAGTTTGAGGCCAGCCTGGTCTACAAGAGCTAGTTCCAGGACAGGCTCCCAAAGCCACAGAGAAACCCTGTCTCGAAAAACCAAAAAAAAAAAAAAGCTTTAAAAAATGGGCTGGAGAGATGGCTCAGTAGTTAAGAGCACTGCCTGCTCTTCCAGAGGTCCTGAGTTCAATTCCCAGCAACCACATGGTGGCTCACAACCATCTGTAATAAGATCTGGTGCCCTCTTCTGGCCTGCAGACAGAATACCAAGAATACTGTATATGTATACATAATAAATAAATAAATCTTTTTAAAAAAAGCCTGTATGCCACAAAACTGGAAAATGTAAAAGAAATGGACACTTTTTTAGATAAATACCACTTACCAAAATTAAACCAGGACCAGGTGAACAATCTAAATAGACCTGTTAGTCGCGAAGAATTAGAAGCTGTTATCAAAAACCTCCCTACCAAAAAAAGCCCAGAACCAGATGGGTTTAATGCGGAATTCTACCAGATCTTCCAAGAAGACATAATACCTATTCTCCTTAATGTTTTTCACAATATAGAAACAGAAGACTCATTGCCAAATTCCTTTTATGAAGCTACAGTCACTCTGATACCAAAACCACACAAAGACTCCACCAAGAAAGAGAATTACAGGCCAATCTCACTCATGAACATCGACGCAAAAATCTTCAACAAAATACTGGCAAACCGAATCCAAGAACACATTAGAAAAATTATCCATTATGATCAAGTAGGCTTCATCCCAGAGATGCAGGGTTAGTTCAACATATGTAAATCTATCAATGTAATCCATCATATAAATAAACTGAAAGAAAGAAACCATATGGTCATTTCATTAGATACTGAAAAAGCATTTGACAAAATTCAACATCCCTTTATGGTAAAAGTCTTGGAGAGATTAGGGATACAAGGGTCATACCTAAATATAATAAAAGCTATTTACAGCAAGCCGACAGCTAACATCAAATTAAATGGAAAGAAACTCAAAGCCATCCCACTAAAATCAGGAACATGACAAGGCTGTCCACTCTCTCTGTACCTCTTCAATATAGTGCTTGAAGTTTTAGCAATAAGACAACATAAGGGGATCAAGGGGATCCGAATTGGAAAGGAAGAAGTTAAACTTTTGTTATTTGCAGATGATATGATAGTGTACATAAGCAACCCCCAAAACTCCACCAAAGAACTCCTACAGCTGATAAACACCTTTAGTAATGTGGCCGGATACAAGATCAACTCCAAAAAATCAGTCACCCTCCTATACACAAAGGATATGGAAGCAGAGAGGGAAATCATCACCATTCACGATAGCCACAAACAGCATAAAATATCTTGGGGTAACTCTAACCAAGGAAGTGAAAGATCTATTTGACAAGAACTGTAAGGCATTGAAGAAAGAAATTGAAGAGGCTACCAGAAAATGGAAGGATCTCCCTTGCTCTTGGATTGGGAGGATCAACATAGCAAAAATGGGAATTCTACCAAAGGCAATTTATAGAATCAATGCAATCCCCATCAAGGTCCCATCAAAATTCTTCACAGATCTTGAGAGGACAATAATCAACTTTATATGGAAAAACAAAAAACCCAGGATAGCCAAAACAATCCTATACAATAAAGGAACTTCTGGAGGCATTACCATCCCTGACTTCAAACTCTATTACAGAGCTACAGTAATGAAAACAGCATGGTACTGGCATAAAAACAGAGAAGTCGACCAATGGAATCATATAGAAGACCTGGATTTTAACCCACAAACCTATGAACACCTCATTTTCGATAAAAGAGCTAAAAGTATACAATGCAAGAAAGAGGGCATCTTCAACAAATGGTGCTGGCACAACTGGACGTCAACCTGTAGAAGAATGAAAATAGACCCATATCTATCACCATGCACAAAACTCAAGTCCAAATGGATCAGAGACCTCAATATCAATCTGAACACACTGAACCTGATAGAAGAGAAAGTGGGAAGTACCCTACAACATATGGGCACAGGCGATCGCTTCCTATGTATAACCCCAGCAGCACAGACATTAAGGGCAACATTGAATAAATGGGACCTACTGAAACTGAGAAGCTTCTGTAAAGCAAAGGACACTGTCACTAAGACAAAAAGGCAACCTACACACTGGGAGAAGATCTTCACCAACCCCGCAACAGACAAAGGTCTGACCTCCAAAATATTTAAAGAACTCAAGAAACTAGACTTTAAAATGCTAAATAACCCAATTAAAAAATGGGGCACTGAACTGAACAGAGAATTCTCAACAGAAGAATTGCAAATGGCCAAAAGACACCTAAGGTCATGCTCAGCCTCCTTAGTGATCAGGGAAATGCAAATCAAAACAACTTTGAGATATCATCTTACACATGTCAGAATGGCTAAAATCAAAAACACCAATGATAGCCTTTGCTGGAGAGGTTGTGGAGGAAGGGGTACCCTCATCCATTGCTGCTGGGAATGCAAACTTGTGCAACCACTTTGGAAATCAGTGTGGCGATTCCTCAGGAAATTCGGGATCAACCTACTCATGGACCCAGCAATACCACTCTTGGGAATGTACCCAAGAGATGCCCTATCATACAACAAAAATATATGCTCAACTATGTTCATAGCAGCATTATTTGTAATAGCCAGAAACTGGAAACAACCGAGATGTCCTTCAATGGAAGAATGAAGATGGTGTGGAATATATACACATTAGAGTACTACTCTGCGGTAAAAAAATAATGACTTCTCGAATTTTGCATGCAAATGGATGGAAATAGAAAACACTATCCTGAGTGTGGTAACCCAGACCCAAAAAGATGAACATGGGATGTACTCACTCATAATTGGTTTCTAGCCATAAATAAAGGTCACTGAATCAAACAACTCAGAAGGCAGTGACCTGTGATTTACACATAAAATTGGGCATTTTCAGCAATCCACCAAGTCCTAAGAGAATTCAGTGAATATGAAGACAGAGACAGGGCCCTGCGGGCTCCTGAGCAGAAAATTCGATTGAACCACAATTTGCCAGAGTATGCTGCTTGAAAAATCATGATTATTGGAGGTTGAATAATGAAATCATTTTCTAAAAGAGGATTGGTTACTCCTTTCTGTCTGTCTGTCTGTCTGTCTGTCTCTCTCTCTCTCTCTCTCTCTCTCTCTCTCTCTCTCTCTCTCTCTGTGTGTGTGTGTGTGTGTGTGTGTCTGTCTGTCTATCTGTCTGTCTGTCTGTATGTATGTATGCCTGGGTACAGGAGTATGCATTCCTAAACTGAGTTTAAAGATCATGAAAGACACTGAGGACACATCTAATAAACAGAGAATCAATTTAACCACAGTTTGCAAGAACATTTTATTAGCCCCAATGCTGCTGAAAAAAATCAAGAAAAATTCCAATCCACAGGGGTGGGAGTGGGGCTGATCCCCCCTTCCAGCTGCTGAGTGCTGCAGTTACAGGAATGGGGCAGCACAACCAGTTGTGCAGTACTGAGAGGGTGGAACCTAGGGACTCCCCCTCCCCTCATAAATCAGCTCCCCACTGCTGCTGTCTTGGTCCCTGACCCTATCCTTAACCATTTTAACCCTATCTCTAAACCATAACCCCTATGCCTAAAGCACTGTCTTAAACCCCTTCTACTTCCTACCACTTGTACCTGCTTCCCTTTGGCTTATGATTCTCAACGTCCAAATTCCATGTGGCTTGCCTCACCTACTTGGCTTTGCTTCTCCCCTTTAAGGCCTCTTCAAAAAGGTCTCTAAGGATGAAGGGTTCAGGGCATTGTGCTTGTCCAGCGTCCATCTGCTGCTGGCTTGGTCTTCCACTTACACACTCACAAGTTAGATGTTTCCTCCCTCACTACCTCAGAAAGTGTTTTATGAACAAAAATAAAATGAAATAATGAAACTGAACAAAAACAAAAACAGAATGCACAGGCAGCAGGGTGAGCCCTTCTTGGAAGTTGTGACTGACTTGACAAGTTGTGCAGTTGCTGTTGTTCCACTAGCATGCACGTGTCTGAGGAAGACAGCACACATGCAGCTCTGTGCTCCATGCTCCGTGACCAAATTCACCTGAGCAGAGGACTGGGAAGGAAAGGGCACAGGAGAGGAGAAGGAGGCAGACAGATGGCAAGGAGCCAGAGGGAGGAAAGGCTAGGAGGAAAGTGGAGAAACGGAGGAAGGGGACAGAGGAAGAGGCAGGGAAAGGAGAGGAGGCAGGAGGAGGGGTGAAAAGCAGTGTCAGTTGTCGGGGCAGGAACTTGAGCTTAGGATAAGACAAATTACCCCAAATGTGCATCAGTACATATTAGTCCAATTTACCAACTTCGAATGCCAGCCAGATAGTTAGAAGTTACCTGGCAGAGCCAACTTCATCTTTTATATCAACTTAATGCTAAAAACTTACAAAAAATGTACTGCTGAACCCCTGAGGAAGAAGAGCTCCCTGGGGGTGAGTGGAGGACCTCTCAGCGGCTTTACCTCCAGGTGCACCTGAGGTAAAACACAAGTGACCTTGGTTCAGCCCAGAGCATTCCCAATCCCAGATGGGAAATGGAGGAAAGTTGACTCCTGTTCTGTCTGGCCACAGGGACCCTAGCTGGTCAGCCTCTGGGGAAATAAGTGGAGCCAAGGCCTTTCCCACATCCCAAGAGAGATGGCAGGCACTAGCCCATCTCCTCTCTAGCTGCTGAGGCTTTGTCGTCAGTGAAGACTCTCCCTGTCACTCCATCAGTCCCAGAGGGAGAGGTGCAAACCTGCCACCAAGCTAACACCCCAATCCTAACCATCCTCAAATACTCAGTTGTTACAGCAATATCCACTAGAAACATTTTCCCACATTGATTCAGGAACTTCTTTCAAAAGGCAGCTGGTGTGGGAAGTCCCGTCTATGCGTTGCTTTTATTGGTTAATGAATAAAGAAGCTGCTTGGGCCTATAGCAGGGGAGAAGAGAGCAAGGTTGGGAATTCTAAGCAGAGATAGAGGAGAAAGAAAGGTGGAATCAGAGAGACATCTTGTAGCTGCCAAAGGAGAAAGACACCGGCCACCAGCCAGAATCTTACAAGTAGGCCATAGGCACATGGTGGTACACAGATTAATAGAAATGGGTTAATTTAAGATGTAAGAGTTAGCTAGGAGTATGCCTAAGCTATTGGCCAAACAGTGCTGTAAGTAATATAGTTTCTGAGTCATTATTTAGGTCTGGGTGACCAGGAAACACATGAGCAGTCTCCACCTACATACAACAATGTATATAAATATGAATTCAAGTCTATGTTTTACTGATCTTTTATTCATGTCAATGATATTTCTTATTAGTATACTTGTTTGGTTCTTCTGAGACAGGGCTGCACTACATCCTCTAGACTGACCTGTACTCAATCTTCCAGCCTGTGATACATGAGTGCTTGGAGTGTGGCATGTGGGGCCATACTGAACTGCCTATTAGTGTAACTAAAACAGTTCTATAGTAAGCTCTAAAATTCTTTAGTGTAAGATTTTTCCATTTATTTTTAGAAATATGCTTTGTTTATTCTCAGGTTTTTGCATTTCCACACAAATTTTAGACTAGCTTGTTCATTTAAATACAAAACGTCTCTGGATCTAAAAGTTAATTTGTGGAATACATGCTATGTTAACAATACTAAGTTTTCCATTCTGATCATGACATCTTTCTGCATTGTGATGGGTTTTATAATTTCTTTAAATTTTATCTGTCTTATTTGGGGAGGGAGAGTGCCATAGTATTCAGTGTGGAATTGTGGTAATTGGGCCTTTCCTTCCATGATGTGTGTCCAGGCACTGAATTCTCAAGCAGGCTCCTTTACCCACTAGACCCCCTCACTGGCCCTTTGCTCTATAATTTCATTTAACATTGCTTTAGTTTTCACCCCAGTCCACACATATTTCATTAATAAAAAACTGAATACATTTATATCAGTATAAATGGAAGCACATAGTTCTGATTTCACTTTCTAGATTGCTGTGAGCTTAAGATTTTTGGAGCTTATGACTAGAGAGGAACTTTGGGAAAGAAAATTTTGTTACCAAACACATTTTTCTTTATTATGAAATTTAAACAGCCTTTGAGGAGAATTTGGAAAGAGTGAGACAGTGTGTTTTGTTTTGTTGAAACAGGGTCCCACCATGTAGTCCTAGCTGTCCTGGAATTCACTGTGTAGACCATACTAGCCAAAGAAATCCACCTGCCTCAGCTTCCTGAGTGCTGATATTAAAGGTTTGCACCATCATCCCTAGTAACAAATTAAACAGTTTTAAGATATTGTGTTGGGTGGTGGGGAGAAAGTGCCTGTATTTATGTGCCAGAACTATAATTATAGGTGGTTGTGAACTACCATGTAGGTACTGGGAGTGGAACCTGAGTCTTCTATAAGAGCCACAAGCAATCTTAATCTCTGAGCCATCTCGCTAGCCCAAGTATAGTTTTAAAAACAAACAAACAAACAACATGTAGGTTAACTGATATTAATCCTTCACATATTTTCTTAAGTTTGGGGCAATGGAGACCTATTTATTGTGCATTTATTTATAAATATGTTAGTTTATGTCATAACAACAACCTATCATGCTTTTTCCCCACTATACAAGTCAGTATCAACCTTTCCATTATTAGACTTGTTGTGTATATAATTTTAATGTCTGCATAATATTCTATTACATAGATCTATAATAATCAAAATGTTGATGAATGTTTTTATTTCATAAATTATCAACTACTATAAGCACCAGCTGAACGATCATTAAATGTTTACCTCTTTTTTGTTATTTTTACTTTCTTCAGGGTGAGGGAATATGTGCCATGTTGCTTCTTTCCTGCTACCATTTAGACTCTGGGTACGAAACTCAGATCATCAGGATTAGCAGAAAGTGACCCTACCCACTAGCCCCCTCACCATTGACTGCACTTCCAGGTCTTGAGGGCAAAGCTAGCATTGTTCACTGCTCAGATAAAGATCCCTGCTAAGGGCCACGCACTGTTTAAGTATTCCATGCATTATAGTCAGTCCACACAATAACCTTCTGATAGAGTTTCAACTGTATGATTGAGTTAAATGAGCCACATGTTATCAGAATGATACCTTGTTCTCTGTGGTGCTCAAGTTTGATTCTACACATCATTCCTAAATTTCCTCAAGATACCAAGGACTCCATCTTCTAACACTCAGATGTCAGCTGACAACCAAATACTGAACATTTCTTCTAACACTCAGATGTCAGCAGACAACCAAATACTGAACATTACCTATAGTATAAAATGGCAAATGCCAGTGAGTACCTGGTGTTGACTGAAATAAATGGATTAAAACTAAAAAAATATATCAACTTCTGGGAGGAACAGTATTGTAGTGGTAAGAGCAGATCATTGCAATGGGAACACATGTACAATAGAAACTGTGAGAGCATTCAGTGAGGGGGAGGCAGGGGACATTCTTAATAATAGTGCTGGAAGTCAGCTTGCAACCCCACACAGCCAGACAATGGTTTTACACTGAGCTATATTTCCAGCAGAGGATATTTATAAATACAAAATAAGAATTACATCAAATCTTTTGAAAGACTGATTCTAGACCACAATATTAGCAGAGTTGCTGGACCGATGGACTGTTTATACAACTATGCAGGAGCCATTCTGCAAGCTTGTGGACCTGGTAATGTTTTGTGACAGTTTCTACCAGGTAAATATGCATCAGGACTCATTCCTTTATAAGCTCTCAACTTAATTATTTTGCTTGGATTGATCTAAACAACTTCATTTTGAGTTTTTTTTAAAAAATATTTACCTATTTATTATGTTATGTTATACAATATTCTGTCTGTGTGTATGCCTACAGGCCAGAAGATGGCAGCAGACCTCATTACAGATGGTTGTGAGCCACCATGTGGTTGCCCGGAATTGAACTCAGGACCTTTGGAAGAGCAGGCAATGCTCTTAAACACTGAGCCATCTCTCCAGCCCTTCATTTTGAGTTTTTGACAACTTTTACAGCACACACACAGGATACACATATTGGGAGTACATTCACAAAAACCAGGAATAATAAACACAGAGGGCTCTTTTTAAAAGAAAAAATATATAACCTGAGTTTACACCCAGGCTGGGCATGGAAGTGACTAATGGTCTGGTGATCTGCGTTATCTGTAGATCCAGACCATACAAAGTTTTCACAAGCAGGACCAGAGGTAGTTAACAGTCTACATGACCTTTGCATTATTTCTATGACCAGGATCTTCCCAACGTTCCCACACCATAACAGATCCCTCCCTAGGCTCCTACGGTAATGCAGGTATGTTTGGCAGTGGTGGCACATGCCTTTAATCCCAGCACTTGGAAAACAGAGGTGGATCTCTGAGTTTGAACCCAGCCTGATCTACAGAGAAAGTTCCATGACAGCCATGTCAACACAAAGAAGCCCTGTCTCAACCAAAAAAAAAAAAAAAAAAAAAAAAAAAAAACGGTAATAAATGTGGCCTGTCTCCAGAACCAATCTTCTTGAAAGAAGTGACATGTACGTTTAGTTAAGTTTGGATATAATTATGCCTTCATGTGCAAGGGGATTGTATTACACAGGGAAATTTTCCCCAAAATTGTACTGTGCTTGAATATGCTTACAGTAAACTGCTGTAAACTGCTGAGTGTCTGACTTCAGAAATTTGAACAAGTATCAGCTAAGTCATGTTGACCAGATTTCCTTCTTGCCTCTTGAATACCATTCCTCTGCCAACCAGAGCATTTACAGCGACCCCCTGGAACACATAAAGAAACAGAATGAATAAAACAGAAAATTCAAACAGATCTTGAATATTTTTTGGGTCATGGACTTTCCAAAATATCTGAAGACTGGGGTCTCCTCCCTAGGAAGCAAGATCTTTGTACAAACAAAACAATTTTGGATACAATATTAAAAGTTGTTAAGTGGTCTCAGAAATCAAAACATGATATTTATCAGTGATATTTACAGGTTAGGTCCTATTTTATGTTAAAGGAAAGCACACTGAGTAAACCACAGCAGGTTTAAATTAGATGAGACATTAAAGTGAAGCAATAATGTTATTACAGATAATAATTATGAAGGACTTTAAATCCGGGCATGATGACAAATACATGTGATCCCAGCACTTGGGAGGCTAAGGAAGGATGAGGGCCACAGGTTCTGGTCCAGGTAGACTACAGCTCCACCCATTTGTTATATGTATTCTAAGCTATGTATTTTCTCATGTTGATTAACCATGACCACTCAAGTTAAACACTACCACCAGTTCTAATGTACAGAGGACACAGTCCATTTGTTAGGCACTGAAAAGACAGACAAGTCACTACACTTGACCACTACATTTTCTTCATAAAGGACTTCCTTTGAAAGGACGATTTCCTGAAGTAGCTATATTTCCCTCAGGGCACACTTGATCTCAACACTGCCTAGGTTTCTGGTCCTAATCATGAAAGAAGGCTGACTCTCTGCTGCATCTGATGCCTAACATCCTCTCACCTCTCTTTATCCAGAAAGGTTTTATGTCTAAATTTTCAGTAGTTGTTACTACCACATCTTAAGTGGAATCCTAATCCATGCCTCAAATCATTTAGAATTGACAGTAAGATTTGCAAGAAGGTACTCCTCATGCTTCAGAATAGAGATTAAAATAACATTTCAAATTTTTATGACTTAAGTAATCTCAATGAAACTCTTTCATGCTAGGGATACAGCCCAGTGATAGTTTGTCTAGATTTCTAGGCTTTGGGTCCAATCTCTGGCATCAAACAAAATAAAACCCAAACTCAAAATACTATCATCTAACAAATAAATTTTTGTTCATTTATCTACACACTTTATATTCTTTCCAGTCAATGTTTGACCTTTGCGAGTATATTTAAATGGATTACTTGAAGTATAAAAAATGTTTGTTTTGCTTTATATGCATTCTACTTGCTGTTAGCCAAAATGTTCATATAAGATGTAAAAAACATGCTAAAGTTTATTCAGTGTTCCATAAGAAAAGTAAATTAAGTCAACAGTGACATACAAACTTGATGGAATATTATTTCCTATCACTTGGAGCAATAACTATTAACTTGTATTTTATTATCAGGAACAACTCATTTATTATTTATTATTATTATTTATTATCAGTGACATACTCATTTATCTGCTTCTGAAGTGAATGATGAAGCTGTATGACATCTCAACTTCTTTAAGCTTTCTTAGATTTAAGGCTTGGTCAAGACTGCTCCCAGGTTAATGAATTTAGTAGGAATTTTACAAAGAACAAAACCTGATTTATATACTTGAATGAAATTCGTTTTGCCCTCATCCAGACAACAGAGTGCTAATAAGATTGTAAGCATATCTACAAGACCCAATTTGCACAGCTTCTCTTCAGCCATTCTACTCATGGTGAGAGATGGTCTGTATTGTATCAGGAGGTTCTTTCTATGGCACAATTTGCCTGGTTAGCAACCCTGTCCCACACTGGTAGCATGAGAAGAACTGCCTTCAGCTTGAGCTATCTGGGGGATCATGAATAGAGAGTGCCGGCTACAGATAATGTCACTCTGGCTACACTTACGAGTCTCCTGTCCAGTGTGAACTCACTGGTGCTTAGTGAGGTCATTCTTGAGGATAAATGCCTTACCAGACTGACAACATTCAAATGCTTTCTCTCCAGTATGAATTCTCCAATGAAAAGAACCAAATTACATTAGTACATTACCACCACTTTATTCCTAACATTTGGAAAGCAGAGGGATATGGATCTCTGTAAATTCAAGGCCAGCCTGGACTACAGAGCTAGTTCCAGGATAGCCGAGGCTAAACAAAGAAACCCTTTCTTGAAAAGTCAAAAAAAGACTTAGTTTTCTGTGATGTACCCATCTATAATTCAGACACACTGGAGACAAGGTGGGCAAATCTCTCTGATGTCTAGAAGAGCCTAGTATATACAGTGAGTTCCAGGCCACAAAGAGTTCCATAGTGAGAGTATTCTTGAAAATAAAAACAACAGAAAACAGGAGCACATCATTAATAACAAAACATTGTAAACATTACTTTTTTGTATTGTGACTAATTTAGAACAGTGATGAAGATATAAGGCAATTAATTCATCCTTGGGGGTTCTAACAGGTTTAGATAAAAAGCAAGACATATGAACAACAAAGTAATATAACTAAGTCCTATAATTAAAGTTTTCCAATCTCTAAAACTCTCCACCAACCTCAGCTCCTGTCTCTCCTCCAAGGAGACAAGAGGAGAAAACGTTTCTTCAAATGTTGCTGATAGTCCCATCAGCAGTCAGTCTTTTCCCTGAATGAAAATTATCAAAGAAACAAGAATTTCATGGTATCCACTATTTCATGAGTTGTTAGCCAAAGGGAGAGATATAAATGTGTTGTAGAATATCCTTATTCATGCCAGGAGGCAGGTACCAGGGTTGGAGACAGAGGATCATTTTTTTTAAAGAAAATATTTATTTATTTATTTATTTATTTATTATATTATGTGTATAGCATTCCTTCCACGTGTGCCTGCAAGCCAGAAGGGGGCACCAGGTCTCATTAGAAATGGCTGTAAGTCACCATGTGGTTGCTGGGAATAGAACTCAGGACCTCTGGAAAAGTAGTCAGTGCTCTTAACCTCTGAGCCATCTCTCCAGTCCCAAGACAGAGGATCTTTAAGGTCCCAGTGGGGGCCACAAAGCGGGGGATGTAGAGTACTGTCACTGACAAGCTACATGAATTGACAAAAGAATACAATAACTAGATGTATCCAGCAGTTGAGTGGATAGAATACAGTCCTCATGTACACCCCAAGCAATGCTCTTGGGCATTTGAACTTCGGGATTTCACACCCAAACCTAACAATTCTTCCAAACTCCACAGCTTTTCTAAATGCCTGATTGCCTTAGCTTAGAGTGACTTAAGTTCAAGTCTCAGGCTCTCCTCACAACCTGGATGTCATCTAGATTAACCACCATTCAGGGCACCTAACTGAAGGCTTTGCAGGCATCAGGGAAACAGAATATGACACCATTCAAACAAGTCAGACTTCACACCTGCAAGTTACTTTTCTTCCCTTACAAGAGGTATAAATTTAATCAGAGGTACACCTGACATGTGACATTGTGGGCTCCAATACCTTATCTGAGATAAACTCACTCTTATGGCTCTGGTTAAATAGTCAACTGTCTTTAAAAGACTTTCATTGTCAGTTTCTCTCCTGATCATTCATTGTACATTTCCCTCATTTTGTGGAGATTTTGGCTTGGAAAATTCTTTAAGCACCAAGTCTAAGTTAGTTTCTGATGCTATCAATCTTCTGGATCATCGAGGCCTAGGTAAAGATGAACTTAGATCAGCCAATCAATTACTGAGAATAATGACATGTTCATGGGGCTGAATAGAAGGCTCAGCACTGAAAACACTGGCTATTCACACACAGGGCCTGACTTTTGATTCCCAGCACCCAACAGACAGCTCACAACTGCCTGCACCTCCAGTCATAGGGGAACAGAGCATCTTCCAGTCAGTACTGGTTCCGGAAATGACATTGGTATACTTACTGGCAAAACTTGCACACTTGAATTAAATTTTATTCTTTTCTAAGATAACAGCCACATGAAGAAAACCCTTTTTAAAAATATAAAATCATATATAATCCTGCAAGTACTGGGATTTTAGCCATGCACCTCTAGGTTCATTTGAGGTATGTTTTTAAATGACTCATCATTGAATCAGAGAATAAAAGGATAAAGTATGGCTTAAAAGGGACCATCATTGTTCCAATGAACAGGAATATTACATGAAATTCTATAATGGAAATGTGCAACCATCTAATATGTGCTCAATAATTGGGTTATTTTCTTTGCTTTATTAACTTTATGCATGTAAGAATGTTTGAACTGTGTGTCTGTGTATACACCTGTGCCATGTGTATGTAGCACTGAGAAGACAACTCACAGGTGTCTATTATTTTCTTCCCCTATGTGAGTTTAATGATGAAACTTAGGAATTCATTTGACTACAAGTGACCTCAACTGCACTCATCCAGGATTAAAAATCATTTATGTATGTAGGAGTATGCCACTGCCCAAGTTTAGAAAGAAAAGAAAAAACCTGTAGGAGCAATATGGATCACCCAGAGATAGAACACAGGTCACCAGGCTTATCAGCAACCAATTTTAATGAATGAGGCAATTCTTTGGCATTATATCATGGTTTTTGAGAAAGTGTTATAAACAGATGTTTAGTGCCCAGGTTAAACAAATTAAAAAGATGCATAATCATATAAATATTTTCCTATGCAAAAAGGATTTATTATTCAAATTATACTGTGTTTCTCTATCCTCATATGAAATTAAGTTTACAATCTGAAAAGAAGAGTTTGCTATTACAATATTCCTAGTAATCTTATTTTAGGACCAGTGAAATAGCTCCATGGGAAAGGTCTGTGGTGTGCAAGGATGGAAAATTAACCTTAATCATCATATTAAGAGGACCAAAAGTAGAAACTGCAAAGATGTCCTCTGGTCACCACATATCTGCATTGGTCCTACAAACAGATAATCACATTGCACACACACACACACACACACACACACACCATAAATCTTTGTTACAAAATAAATCTTAGTGCCATTACATTCCCTGATCTCTGGATAATTTCCTTAGAAGGCACTTTTTCAAGCTAAAATGCCAATGGTTAACTAATGGGGATGAGGGAAGCATGGAACATCAATATATATGTATAGACACACACATAAAACATCAAGCTACGGTATGAGATACACAGTTAAACGATGATTATCCTACTTTATTAAATTTCTACCAGATAAACAAAAACTGTTTTTGAATACACACGAGATCATTAATGTTTCTTATATTCTCTTCTATTAAGCTTTTTAACATTAACATTGAGAAATTGTGTTGACAGAACAGCAAATGTTGGGAGTACATCATCTACACTTAGACTTCTACTCAGGAGGTAGACACACGAGGATCATGAGTTCAAATGTATCCCTGAATCATTACTAACATCTAAGCAAAACTGAATAAGAAATAAGAAATCTCAAGGGAATTTGAGAAGTTGTAAAAATATGAAAAACAAAACCAGGAGCAACAACCGACCATCATTTCATAGACACTCTTACTTGAAAAGTATGATGACACACTGCCTGATATTTAAAGAAACAATGGACCATTTAGATTATGGGGATACCATTCTACACAGTATAGTAGAAAAATACCTATCAAAAAGTAAAAACACAATAGATTAACAAAAATCACAGAAGAAATTAAGGACCACAAAATCAACTTCACTAAAAGGATTTGTCACACATTGAGCACACTTTAGTATCTACATCTAATGTTTCAATACAGAAACAACAATGCAGTGATCTGTACTATCAGTCTTCAGTGAACACGGTAAGTAATTTACTTCCATCAAGGCTATGATGAAAAATAAATAAAACATTTTTTTCTTGAAGCTGAAGACAACTGTGATGTCTAAAGTCTTTATAAAATCATTTTCAGGGAAACAGTTTTCTTCAGTATGAGTTTATCCCTATTTCCTGACTTTGGATTGAAACAAATAGGCTTTAAAATATTTAGAGCACTAGAAAAATGACTGGACAGTAAAGAAATGTACACTCCCAGGACCAAGGTCTGATTTGTGACAACTTCCTGTAATTTATGCTATAAAATCCTAGGATCTAATATTATCAGAAACCAGCATGCATATCCACATACCCACAGAAAGACACACTGAAACCACATAATCACAATCAAAACATCTCTTTAAACATTTTCACTCATGGAAGTTTCTCTCTTGTAAGAATTCATTCCTATAATACAGGTGTTAATCCAGGCAATGGCTTACAGAGTTTTTCCTCATCATGAAGCAATCAGATATGCTCGAAGGATGGGAAATCAAGACTTCTAAATTAACGGAATCATTTGGGAAGACTTATAAAATGCTGTCCTGCTGAAGGAAATAAGTCACAGGGAGTAAACATTTCTAGTTTACCCTCTCTGCTTCATGTTATAGGTTAAGGATTTGAGTTCTTAGCTTCCTGTTTTAGCTGTCAAGTTAGACACTTGTAGCCATGATTTTTTTTTTTGAGAAAGTGTAGCTTTCAAATCTGTCCTAGGACTAGCTCTTGTAGACCAAACTGAGCTCAAACTCAGAGAATCACCTGCCTCTGCCTCCTGGGTGTGGGATTAAAAGTATTCACCACCACTACCCAGCTGTGGTGTCACTCATTTTCATGGTGATCCTGTATCCCACTGGAACCAAAGGCCAAATTAATTTTATAAGTTGACCTAGACATAATATCACGACAACAGAAAAGGAACTAATATAAATTAATAAAGTTTCATACCTGAATCAATGATTCCATTTAATTGAAGAGAAATATAAAATCTAAAAGGGTTACATTATTTCAATTCATAGTGCAAGTGTTACAGCTCTGAAGGGAAAGTTATCCTGACAGGCAGAAGAGTCAGGGTATATATACAACTATGAAAGGAAGGTAGTCTGGCTGTCTACAGCTGTGTGGAGAAAGATACAAAGATTTGATGTGGGATTCCCCTCTGTGTGCTGTGATTACCATAGATGAATTAAAAAACTGCCTTGGCCTGTTGATAGGGCAGAACTTAAGTAGGCAGGGAAAACTGAACTGAATGCTAGAAGGAAGGGCACAGTAAGAGAGATGCCATGGAGCTGCCAGAGACACATGCTGGGATTTTTCCCCAGAAAGTCGCAGCCACATGGCCATACAGATGAATAGAAATGGGTTAAAATTAATATGTAAGAGTTAGCCAATAAGAAGCCAGAGTAGTGATTCAACTAATACAGTATTTGTGTGGTTATTTTATATCTAAGCTAGCTGGGTGGCTGGGAACCAAACAAGCCACCTCCCTACAACACTGCTTATCAGAAGTCACGTTGTACCTACAATTCTGCAGCGAAGGTATCCTGTGATGTGGGATTCCCCTCGTTACGCTGTGAATATGTTTTATTGCCATTGGTTAATAAAGAAGTTGCTTTGGCCTACAACAGGGCAGAATATAGTCAGGCTGGATGAGATATATGGAGAGAGTAGGTGGAGTAAAAGAGATGCAATGTAGTTGTTGAAGCAGAAAGATGCCAGAAGAGAACCTTACTGATAACCCCCAACCTTGTGGTGAGATTAACAGAAATGGGTTAATTTAAGATGTAAGAATTGGGGCTGGAGAGATGGCTCAGTGGTTAAGAGCATTGCCTGTTCTTCCAAAGGTCCTGAGTTCAATTCCCAGCAACCACATGGTGGCTCACAACCATCTGTAAAGAGGACTGGTGCCCTCTTCTGGCCTGCAGACATGCACACAGACAGAATATTGTATGCATAATAAATAAATTAATTTAAAAAAGATGTAAGAATTGGACAATAAGAATCTTGAGATAACAGGCCAAACAGTGTTGTAATTAATATATTTTCTGTGTGACTATTTGGGTCTAGATGGCTACAGAAACTGCCTGAGCAGGCTCCAGCTACAATCTTGGATATCAGCAGCTGGCAGGGAAGCTACCCTGACTGTTATTAAGTCGGGTATACCTGAAACTGGAGAAAACGTATCCTGTTATAGCCCTGAAGAGAAAGATACCCTCACTGTCATGTCAGGACATACCTATAGCTGGGAAAGGATACTGGATACCTATAGGTATAAAGAGAAAGGAATCCTGACTGTGAAAAGTCTGGCTATAACTGAAGCTGTGGAGGGAAGGTAGCCTGGTACCCAGGGCTCTGGAAAAAAAGGTACCCTGATTGGTAGGAGTAAGGCCATAGCTACAGTTGTGAAGGGAAAGTGTATTGGATACCTAAAATATGAGGTGAAAAGGTATCCTTGTGGAGGCCCAAAACCATGAACCCATTTACGCCTTATCTGAAAGTCAGAGTTTGAGGTTACTCAAAATTGTTAACAGGTGTGGCCACACACCCTGACCTAAAGTCTGGTTGCTTTGTGTTTTGGACTTTAAGAGAGCCCATACTGGTAAATCCACTCCCCCTTGAGCAAAGGTGAATGAATCCAGACATACTTCTGCTACTTCTTTTGACTAAGATTTTGATCTAGGGAATGACTGCCATTAGGATACTTGGTCTAGGGAGGGTTCAATGCCTGAATAACAGAATGTTCTTCTCAATGATTGAGGACTTGATGGCTCAAATTATTGAAGCAAGTAACTGTTCTAGTTGTCTTTTGCATTATGTTAAAGCAGTCTTTTGTTCTTACCCATGATGTATTGGGGCAGGAGAGAGGGCTCGGTGATTAAGAGCACTACCGGCTCATCTGAAGGTCCTGAGTTCAATTCCCAGCAACCACATGGTGGGTTACATCCATCTGTAATGAGATCTGGTGCCTTTTTCTGGCCTGCAGGCATAAATGTAGGCAGAATACTGTATGCACAATAAATAAATCTTTTTTTAAAAAAAGTATATGAAAAATTATACACAGGCAGATTCACAGTATTCACTGGAACTCCCTCCCGGAACTATCCTATGCTTCTGTTCTATTATTTTCATTCTAATCCCCATGCCCCCACCCTGGTAAGTGGTATACTTGTCAAAAATAGTCCCTGACATATGACTATTGGGAAGTCCAGCTATACACAAGGCTGTGTTCCAGTCCGAATTGTTCCCCTAAAAGATGTAGCAATACTGCTACCCTATAAAATAAAGCCATCACAGCTGGGACATGCTTCACTCTGCTAAGAGAGCTTCAAAGCAGAGACATCCATTGCTGTTCTGTTCCACTTCCCTAAGGGAGTTTCCTAGCACAGTTGTCCAGTTGCTTCTCTGTTCCACCTGATTAGGGAGTTTCCTAAAAGTTATGTCAATTTTCTTCTAGGCTTTGGCCCAATTTGTTACTTCGCAGCTTCACTGGAGTTGATGGGAAACTGTTGCAGAAATGTTGCAGTCTCTGGTGAAGAGTTGTTACTTCTGCTCTGCTCCTTTAAGGGGTTTGCCAGCAGAGGTGACCAAAGGTTCTCTGTTCAAATTCACTACAAAATTTCTGATCACTCCAGAGAAAGGTCTTCACCCAAAACTCATTCAAGAAATTTATTTGGAAGGGAAGAATCAGGAGGACTGCCTCTGCCAGGGCAGAAATGGGCAGATGCCAACTGAACATGTACAGAACTTATATAGGAATTCTTAGGGGCAGAGATTTCCCAGGGAGAAGATTCTCAGGGTGGGAATTGTTTAGCTGTCAATATCTGACCCTGAACAAAGAAGAAATTGGCTGGATTTCATGCCCAGGTGTTGGTAGATCTGGAGCTTAGGGATTAGCTGGTTTTGTGCTCAGGTGGTCAAGGGTAGCATTATTTTTGGATCTTGTTTCAGGGCCAAAGTGTGTTCTTTCACTGGCCCCATATAAAACTTTTGAGACTGGTTTCAGGGTCAGGTGTTTCTTTTATTGGCTCTGGATTCAGGAACAGAGTGTGTTTTTGTCTTGGTCTTAGCGTCAGGTTGTATTTCTCTGGCTCCAGTTTCAGTGTCAAAATTATATATTTCACTGGCTCTGGTTTCAGGGTCAGGATGTGTTTCTTTGGCTGGCCCATTTACATTACAGATAGGGCTTGATAAATCCATAAATTCATTTTACCATGAGTTTTTAAGTACAAATAGTATAAAAAGAACATAAAAATGCTAGAAAAGATTATTAACACT